>JBCFYV010009882.1:32435107-32490886 GCA_039000515.1 Timema cristinae
CAGATAAAATTTTTTCTACAATCCATCATGACCTCCTTAAAATATAGTGAAAATGACCTGGCACGAGACATCCAGCATAGCTCAGTGGTTAGAGCATAGCGTACTAAGCAAAGGTCCCGGTTTGATGCCCGTGTCCAGGTGTAATTTTTCAGAATATGATACTAGATGGAGTAATCCTCACTAAAAGCATAAATAAAGCTTTTGGTCTATTTGATTCTTATTTAAATTATGCTCCTTGGTGAACTGTGATGCTCTTTTCTCATATGTTTTCTTAATCAGGGTGCTGGAACGTTTTTGTCTGGCGGGGAATGGGGGAATGGCGTTATTCACAGGTCACAGACAAGTCTAAACCAGACCCACAGCCTCCGTGGTTAAAGTGGCTCCACTTTGTGGCTGAGCTTTAGTCATTCAACACGAGTATCACTATGTGCCATCAAGAGGCATTTGAATTTTAAAAAAAATCTCATTTTAAACAGGGTTTTCACAAGAGAAAAGACACAAATATGCTTCTCGGTCAATCGGCCATCTTCCACAAAGTAAGGTTCTGGTAGAGCAACTCAACCCACTCTTCACATAATCCTAACTCACAAAGGGCGTACAATGAACTGGTCATTATGACTACAATGGTCCCTTTAGAACAAACATGTTAAAAGTGAATTGTTGAACAACTTAACAGTTGGAAAATGTTTTTAACACTGGGCATTGACACTAGCGAACCCTAGTGATGATGGACTAAACCTGGATCAGGGAGCACAACAAAACTTATAAGGCCAAGGATCTGGAGTATATTTGTCTGTGGCCCAGGTTAAGCTAGGTTTAGAGTAAAAACATGAGGGTGGAGGGGGGGGGGGGCATAAAAAATAAACAGATCTTTTGACAATCAAATGAAACACTAATCAAATATATATTTTGAAAATATGAATGGTCTTTTAATTGTTTTTTAATTATACCATTTTCTAAGTATTTCAGATTTTCAAAAACTCGTCATTATCAAACTACCCTCAATTTGAGAGCTATGCTCAAAATTAAAAATATAATCTCGAGGTATGATCATATATAACCCCTTAATACAAAGTGTGAATCAAAAGCATTAAGAGGGAGCTTTACAGTAGACAGGGCAACATAAAACCAGTATTACACCCATTTAACTAAAGGTTAGTGCATAACCCAAACAGGTAGTAAGAAGCGGTGCTAAATAAATAATAATAATTAGCACCGTGTCTTATTACCCATTCGGGTTATACGCTTTATATTCTAATTACGCCATTGGATTAGAAATTGGAAGGTTGAATTAGAGGAAGGAACCCACATTTGCGTGGAGGGAGAGTGGAAAACAATTTAGGAAAAAAAAAACCAGTTCATCCAACCGAGATTCGAACCTCGATCTCCCTGTCCTCAGGAGTCGAGCTCAACACGTTTAGCATGTTAGCCAACTACACCACTGAGGCAGGTTGGTGCTAAATAATAAATAAAACTAAAGTTAATCTTATGATTTTTTTATTCCCAATTACCATAAATAATAGCAAAATATTTCTTATGTCAAATTGAAAGTAATATTAGGCCTTTACTGAATGGCTTGACGTCATCAGAATTTAAATAAAAATTCCTAGTAATTTAGTATATATAATTAAATAGAAATTAATAATTATGCATTTTGAGCTTTAAACGTTAGATTAGAAGGCAATTTAAATTTTCAATGACTAATGAACAGTGCCAATAGTTTACGCTTCCAGCGGTATAATCACATCTAGGTATTTATATTAATTAACTGCATAAACTCGTTCACGCTATTTTAATATATTGCTAGTTGAAATTGAAGTGAAGATAGGTCTTTTACCTCCCTTCTATTCTTGCTAAAGCCAATCAAGTTCTCTTGGTTTCTGTCACTCAGAGAGCCGAAGGTTTGTAAGTCTTTAAATGATCTTTACATGGAAGGTTACTAATAGACCAGCCGGGCGTGACACATTGCTCAGGTGCAAGTTGTTAATATAGTGATATGATTAAGATGAGAAAGGATCCTGGTTATAAAAAAAAAATTTAATATTAAAAAATACAAGAAGCTCAAAAGATAGCAAACATACTTTATTTAATTTTAGATATTTCTATAGTAAAAAAAAAGTATTTTGTTTATTGTTATGCTAATAATAAGTGTGGATATTTTTTAATATCAGGTTGTAAATATGTAGAGAGATGCTAAGAAAAAATGTTTGGTTGAGATAACGAAACAAAAACTGATCAAACTAACACCGGTGATCACAAGGACCAAAAGTGCAAGTCTCATCTTGTCATGTTGTCCAATGATGAAGGATGGGCTTTTGTACCCCAGCGGTGTTTTGAGGTGGCTTATCAATAATTGTTTTCCACTCTCCCTCACAAAAATGATGTGTAAACTTCTATAAATTCTACTTTTTCCATCCATATGCCATTAATGTAACATAGTGCTACAGGAGAGAAAGAGAAAAAACTATGAAAGTCAGGGAAAGCATATGTAATTCAATTAACGTAGCAAAAAATCAGGAAATTTGAATAAATGAACTAAAAAAAACTTTTATTTTCACCTAAACACTAAAACCAAAGTGAGAGATATTTATTATTATTTTATTATTTAGCACCGCGTCTTACTGCCCATTGGGTGTGAGAGATATGTCCTTGCATATAGATGTCCAACGTTTGTTTTTAGGCACATTTGCACAGTGTCACAAATAATAACTAATACAAATTGCACAGTCATAAATAATAACTAACACATTTGCACAATCATAAATAATACCTAACACATTTGCACAGTGTCATAAATAACCCTAACACAGTAGTAATGTAAAAAAACAGACAAAATTTTGAGGTTTTAAAGCTTCTAACATTTATTTTTTAAATTGGTAATCAATGTATAAACATTAAAATTCTAACATTTATTTTCTAAATTGGTAGTTAATGTGGTAATTAATGTAGAAAGCATTAAAATTATCATTTACCAATGAAGACTAGACAAAAAGTTGTGGCAAAAAAAAATGTGGATTGAAAAACCTGAAAGTCCAAGAATTTTATAACTGGGCTAGGGTTTTGTGGATAAATATTTGTAAATATGCTCACAATTTGAATGAGTTATAAGATATGGAGTTTGTAAATAATCTACACTCACTGCATTATACTGGGCTCAAAACAAGGTAGATACTGAACGACCTCTCAGGTTTCAATTATGAGTGTAAGCTCATTCAACAAACCTGCCAGCAATAAAAACTTATAGAATATAGGCAGAATTAATTCTATATTATACGGCTTAGTTATATCCCTTGATATTGGATATTCATATTGTTAAGTATTAAAAATGGCATTTGTATTTTTTAAATAAAATGTGCGTTACAGAATTTATGAAATTATATTATTATTATTATTATTATTATATATATAGGCCATTTTATTTGTAGGCTAGATAAAGATCATGAATTTATTTAACATGGATTGATTTGGTTTCAACCATTTACCTATTATGTCCCACATCTAACAACTTATTCAAGCTAGCTGCATCTTTACAATAAATAAGTATCTATAAACAAGAATGGTATATTTCAGTAGTAGGGTACTCGCATATTCACAGAGCAAACATGAGATAAAATTTCATC
The DNA here is from genome assembly GCA_039000515.1 of Timema cristinae. Taxonomy (NCBI): domain Eukaryota; kingdom Metazoa; phylum Arthropoda; class Insecta; order Phasmatodea; family Timematidae; genus Timema; species Timema cristinae. The sequence goes on from JBCFYV010009882.1 coordinate 32,438,728, forward strand.
AAGCCACACTTGTTCATTCAGTCGGGTTGAGTACATTCAGTCGGGTTGAGCCCTGAACTGCTTGTTATCAATGGTTAAGACAGGATTAAACTGACACATTGTTAGCATGATCATTGCTGAAATAGAGATTTTTTATGTTCATTATATGAGTGCTCTTTACTTCCTCAATCATTGTTAGAATCAAAAGAGCGAGTTATATTAATATTTTTTTAGCACCGGATCTTAGTGCCTGTTCAGGCTATACTCATATGTACTAATTAAAGTTAGAAATGAGGACGGTTGAATTTAAATGAAGTGTAACCTCCATTTGCGATGATTATAGAGGTATCTCACTGCTACCAACAATGCTATAAAATTTTATATAACATAATTCTTTTGAGATTGACTCCATAAGCAGAGTAAATAATTGGAATCATCAGTGTGGATTTCGATGAAATAGATCGACATCAGATTTTAACTATTCTGCAAATATTAGAAACAAAGTCTGAATGCATCAATTACACATAAATTTTAAAAAGGCCCATGATTCATTCAAAAGAAAAATATTATATGAAATTTTTGTTAAGTTTGGGATACCCAAAAGACTTGTCAAGCTAATTAAGTTATGTTTGACAGAAATGTTTGGCAGGATACAGGTTGGATGTCACTTATCAGACACTTGAAATACAAAATGGATTGAAACAATGAGATTAACTTTCCCCATCTTTTTTTAATCTAGCCATAGAGTATTCTATTAGGGTAATGTGAGAGACTAGACAAGGGTTGACATTAAAGGGTACAATGCAGCTATTAGGATACATAGATGATTTAACTTTGTTGGGATATAGTAAAGAGGTGTGGCAAGAAATGCAGAAACATTATTAAGTAGAGGCTTGTAAGAAAATAGGTTTAGAAAAGGTTGAATAGTTGAGTAAGTTGTGTAGTATCATACAAAGAACACAGGTTAGGGCTGATAATTTAGGGATTATTTCAAACATATCATTTGACATGGTTAATGAATTTAGATATTTAGGTACAATTTTGACTAGCAATAAAGATATTATATTGGAAATTAGGAAAGTAATAGTCTGGAAATAAATGCTATTACTCAGTCAGTAGGTTATCAAAATCTTGTCGGTTTTCCAGGAATGTAAAACCCAAATATACACAAATGTAAGGTGTTATAAATCAAGGTGGTTTAGGAAATATATTTGGTCTAAAAAGGTATGAAGCTGCTGGGGAGATGAGGTTACATAATGATAGTTATATACCCTGTAACTTATCACAAGACATTAAGATAATTAAGTCTCATAAATTACCATGGACATGATATGCAACTTGATTGAAAGATTCTAGAACCTTGTTCAGGATACCGATTGGAAACCCATTGTGAAGAGATCATTGAGAAAACCTAGGCGCAAATGGGAGGATAACATTATAATGGACTTGTAGGAGATAGGTGGTATATGAGGAAGACTGGATATAATTAGCTCAATATATGGATAAGGTGTAATGAGAAGACTGGATAGAATTAGCTCAATATATGGATAAGGTTTAATGAGGAAGACTGAATAGAAGTAGCTCATATAGGAATAAGGTGTAATGAGGAATACTGGATAGGGTAAACTTGATATAAATATATATGATCTGGATAGGGTGCCATGAAGTAAACTGGATAGAAATAGTTTAAGATAGGATAGGGTGTGTAATGAAGTGACTTTGATAGAAATAGCTTAAGATAAGAATAGGGTTTAATGAGGTGACCTGGATAGAATTAGCCCAAGATAGAGATGGGATGTAATTAGGGAGAACGTATAGAACCAGCTCAAAATAGGAATAGGGTGTATAAGGTGAAATGAATATAACTAGCTCACAAAAGAAATAAGGTGTGATGAGGTGAAATGAATATAACTAGCTCACAAAAGAATATAATGTAATGAGGTAAAATGAATATAACTAACTCACAAAAGAAATATGGTGTTATGAGGTAGACTGGATGAAACAGCTCAAGATAGGGATGGAATGTAATTACGTGAACTGGAGAGGACTAGCTCAAGATAGGGTGTAATGAGGGAGATTTGATAGAACTAGCTAAAGATAGAGATAGGGTGTAATGAGGGAGATTTGATAGAACTAGCTAAAGATAGAGATAGGGTGTAGTGAGGGAGATTTTATAGAACTAGCTAAAGATAGAGATAGGTGTAATGAGGGAGAGTGGATAGAACTAGCTAGAGATAGGGTGTAATGAGGGAGATTGGATAGAACTAGCTCAATTTAGGGATAATATGTAATGAGGGAGTCTTGCTAAAACTAGCTAAAAAATATGGATGATATTTAATGAGATAAACTGGATTAAACCAGCTCAAGATAGGGATATAGTGTAATTAGGTGAACTGGATAAAACTATCTCAAGAAAGAGATAAGGTGTAATGAGGTAAACTGGATAAAACTAGCTCAAGAAAGAGATAAGGAGTAATGTAGAATACTGGATAGAAGTAGCTCAAGATTGTTATAGGTATAATGAGGAAGACTGGGTAGATTAGCTCAAGATAAATTTTAGGGTGTAATGAGGACTACAGGATAGAGCTAGCTCAAGCTAAAGATTAGGGTGTAATGAGGAATACAGGATAGAACTAGCTCAAGATAGGGAGAGGGTTAGTGAGGGAGAATGGATAGAAATAGCTCCAGATATGATAGGGTTAATGAGGTGAATGGATAGAACTAGCTCAAGATAGGAGAGGGTTAGTGAGAGGAGAATGGATATATATATAGCTCCAGATATGATAAGGTTAATGAGTGCGAATGGATAGAACTAGCTCAAGATAGGAATGGGGTTAATGAGGAGAATGGATAGAACTAGCTCAAGAGAGGGAAAGGGTGTAATGAAATGAACTGGATAGAACCAGCTCAAGATAGGGATAGGTGACTTTTGTAAGCACGGAAATGAACTTTCAAGTTCCTAATGCCATAAAGCAATTAAGTAATTACCCATATTTACATGGAGAGAGAATGGAAAACATATTGGAAAAACAGCCCTCAGTACACCTGACCAGGATTTGAACCCCGATCTCTCCGTCATCGAAAGTTTAGTCCAACACAAGTGATGCCTTAATACTCCTTAAACCATGTAACCACTGAAGAATTAAAAATTACATAGTTTTAAATAGTCTTTAGCTGGTAATGACAACTTATTAAATTAATATAATCAATAATTTATTTAAAAAATACCTTTGAATGTGATATACGGTGACATTTTTTTTTTATATTAAGAGTAGTGAAAAAAGTGAAAATATTTCTTTTTTAATATTACAAACATTACCTGAGATAGCCTAATACCATCATTATTAATTCCCAATTAAAATATTAAATATTATATTAATACATCCAAGCAATTTTGTTAATATTTCGACAAAATAATTATTTTGCCTAAAGAAAAAAAAAGTAGTATTTTTTGGGTTTATCGAGATCACTGTTTCCAATTAAATAAATGTAACAAAATAAACAGTTTATTTTGTTGGTCAAGTTAATATTAAGGGAATTAAAATTTCAATGTTAAATGGAGAAATATACCGGTTACTGAATGTAGTGATCTATTTAGTAAAAATTGTATGGGTTTACTCATATATAGCTTTTTTTTTTTTTTTTAGGTAGAATTGTGACATCCCTTAATCAGATCATTCATCTTTTAATACGTCAAGAATGGTAAAATATGACGAACGTTAAATAATCATATTTTTTCAGTTACTACGCCTCACTACCCATTTGGGATGTACGCAAATAAATATTTTTGTCACAATACTATTGAATGTTTAGATATCCAAATTGTTTCTCTAAATAAAATGTTATTAATTGTTTCAATGTTAACTATGTGATTACAGTATGGCCCCTATTTTATATAAGTTGTGCTAATGTAGCACGTCAAGATAAGCTACCTTTCAGGATAAAACACAGTGTAAATAACACAGACAAACTACATAGTGCAAACTTATATCATGTTTTTGATATTAAGATAAAATTTTATCGAATCAAAATTGTATTGACCTGTACAGTAGATATGTAATCTCTTTTAGAAAATAATCAAACAAAGATGTCAAACATCTGGCTGCCATTATTTTGATAGTTCCTCTGTGTACAACAATGAATCTTTAGCTAGCTCATTGTGATAAAAATATACATATTCATAGTACCAGTGGAGCCAACTATGTCCAATCAGAAATCAATTATGTTATTTAATGAATTTTAAAATAATATATAAATGAAGAAATATTATCTAGTCCCAAAGTGAGTGCACAAACAAACACAATCCATGACAATGCAATATTTACCTAATTATGATTAAAATATAAGTGAAATTAAGTGATAAACATTGTTACAGAAACATGTTGGAAAAAGTTTCAAATAATATACTTTATTACAGAAACACATTAAATACTGAGTATCATGATTTCCCCAAGAGAATAATGGACTAAGGGTCTTCAAGCTATGTCACCAGAATGTGTTTATTTAAATTGTTAAGTCGATCCTAAATAGGCTCTAGATTATCCATCAAAATTTTAGCATGTGTATTCATAATACTAGAGCTCCACTTTAGATAATCTTAAGTTTTTGTATTCGTTTATTGTTAGACAGTTTTCGTCTGTCTTTACAAAGTTAAAGTTTTCCTATTTCTAAGAGTTTTTTTATCAGTCTAGAAAAATTTTAGGGCACCCCACCATCTCCTCCCTCCATCTCTTCCCGTCGTTTCCCATACCCATAACCAGATTTTTAAAGCCAAAACTTTCAAATGTTTATAATTATGTGTTTATGGTTATAACAAGTTGGTGGATTTAAATTTTCTCCCATGCCAAAAAGTTGATTTTTTTAATTATTTTGGATATATGTCAATTTACTCCCTCTCCCTCTGTAGCATGTCAATCATACAGAGTGAACAGCTACAATTAAAAATCATATTTTATAATTTATGCAAGGAAGGAACTATATTAATTGAATCTACCGCGAAGTTATTTTCTCTGCCGAGATGCAGTCGGAGAAAATTACGTATCTCCCTACATTCAAACACTGGTTGGTACAAAATATCGTACTTTTATAAATAATCCCTTTTACTAGATATAAAAGAAGGGGTTTTTTTTTTAAATCGTATTTTTTAATTAAATACCTTAACGCATACCTTTTTACTGTTGGATGGAGCCGGTAAAATTATATACATTTGCCATGCTGTCTTCAAGAAAGTATAAAAAAAGGAAAAAAAACTTTCTTATATCACAAATTTCTCTTTTTAAAAAAATTTCCTGTTCCTAAATAAATAATAAAAAACAGATAAAATTTAAATTTAAAAAATATGCCTTGTTTCTCCCTCACTGTAAAAAATGTCCTCAGATTCTCTGGGCGCAGGGTTTTGGAGGAAACATTCTAAGACAACGCAGGGCGCTTCAGTTTTTACGTATTTTTCACTTCCAATCATAACCCCAAAAAGGGCCCTAAGATGGACCCCAACCTCGAAAACCCCTGCGGTGGGGGTTTCCCTAGGGGCCCTTTGTTTTCCAAAACCTTACCTTTAGCTCACCCCGCAAGATTTCGCCCTCTTTTTTTTCCCCCTTTTTCCCCTTTCCCCCTTTTATCCTTCCTTCTCTTTTTTAAAAATTTTTCGAGTTTATCACCTTTTTTTTTTGCTCCATTCGTATCGGATTTTGAACTATATATAAGGGCCACCCGCCGATTCACTTTACGGGACCCTTTCAAACAACGCCCCGAGCATAAAAGAAGGAAACTCTGTATGGGCTGTAACGAAGAGGAGCGACATCCATGGAGCTTGGGTCGCCCAGATCCCCCGGGGACTGAGCGAAAATCCATGGATTTTTGGGTCGTCAGATCCACCCCCTGCTGGCTAGGACGCCATGTTAGGGTATTTAAGTATCCTGTTTTGCCGTCGTCAAGTCCTTAAGCTTGGGGTTTTGTTTTTGTTTTATTAAAAAATTTAGACAATGTATTTTTAGTTTTTAAATTTTTATTTTTTGGGGGAAGAAGTTTGTTTTGTTTTAAAAATGTTGTCTAATGGATAGCTAATCCGGTAAATTTTTGGGTTAATTTAAAGATGGGGAATTTTTTAGTTGATTTTTTTAAAATTGTGTCTTGTAGTCTGAAAGACAAACCCGGTCATAGGGGATTTTGGGGGGGTAAAGCCCTGGCCCTTTTGTATGTATCCTTTTAATTTTTGTTTTACATTTTTTTTAGCCTCTGGCTTAGAAAGTTTTTAAAGTTTTTTTAAAATTTTTGACTTTATAAGAAAAAATTTTCCCCAAGTTCCCTTAATCGTTTTGAGTTTAAAGGGGGTTTTTTTTGAGCCTTGTAGTCGTGACCATCAGTTCAAGTTTGAACGAAATTACCAGGTTGTCGGTTTAATTTTTTATTACTGTTCGTTTTATTGATACCCTTGGGTTTTGGGCCCCGGCCCGGAGTTACGGTTTTCCCTTTTTTTTTTTTTATTTGGGGCGCAAACCCGGGGAATTTTCCAGAATTATTTGGGGGGGGGGGTTCCCCCCCCGCCAAATAATACCCCCTTTTTTCTTTTGGGGGGGGGGCCCCCCTTTTAATTAGGGGCCCAAATTGGTTTTTTTGGTTTTTTTCTTTAATTTTCACTTTGGCTTTTTAAAAACTTTATGTACCCCAAAAATATGACCGGCCAAAAGTACCCTATTGTTGACACCTCTTTTTTAGCCCCTTTTTTTACTGTTTTAAAGAAACAAGGGTTTGGTTCCCCGATTATTTTAAATGTTTTTGTTTGGTTTTTATTTGAAAGGGGTTTTTCAAAAAAAAAAACTGTTTTAAAGTTTTCATGCATATTTGGTTTTTTCACTATCTTTTGTTTTTTTTTTAATTTTTGTGTTCCCCCCCTTTGAGAATACTTCTACCTTTGCCCTGGGGGAAAACTCTTGTTAAAAGACCCTTTTAACCCCTTCGGTTTCCCACATAAAAAATTTTTGGAAAAATTTTAAAAACCTTAAATTTTGGGTTTTTTATATGGTTTATTTACTTTTCCCCCAAATTTAACTTAGCCCACTTTCCCAAAAAAAAATGTTCCACATTAGCTGTTGGGATTTGTTTAAAGTTTTTCAGACTTCATTCGGATAATTATTGGAAGATCCCCTTTTAAAAACATGGGGGTTTAAATTTTAACCCCCCAAAATTTTTTTTTTAAGGGGGGGGGTTGGAAATTTTTCAGGGGGAAAAAGGGGGCCCATTTTCACGCTCCAAAATTTTTAAATTTAAGGAACCCCGAAACTTTTTTGGGGGTTGGGAAGGGGGGGCCTTAACCCCTCGGCAAACGCCAAACACCCCAAACGGGGGGAAGGGGTTGGGGTTCTAAAGGGGTTTTAAATTTTAAACTTCTCCAAAATCCCCTTTTTCCCTTTTTACGGGGAATTTTTAAAGGGGCTTAAAGGAATTTTTTTGGTTATTTTTTGAGTTTTTGGGCTTTACCTGTGGGGGCCTTTTTCTTCCCCCCTCTTTTTTAAAGGGTTTACCCCCCCCGCCCCCCCCCCCCAAAAAATTTCCCCCCCCCCGCCCCCCCCCCCCCCCCCCCCCCCTCACTTTTTTCCCAGAAAAATTTTATCTTAAAATTTTTTTTTAAATTTAAACAAAATTTTTTTAAGTTTATTTAGGTGGGCCTCATACCTGCTTTAAAAGAATTTTTAGTTTTCTATCACATAAAGAAATAGTTGGGGGTGTATTAATTTTGGAAATTTTTTAAACCCCCCCCCTCCCCTTTCAATATTTTTAAAATCCCAGTTATAAGATTCAAATTTTAAGATTTATTTGACTAAAAAGTTTTAAATTTTAAGAGTTATTTGGCTATCTTGAGGGCTACTTATAACTGCTTGCCAAATTTAAAATATTTATCACACCTTAAGGTTTTTTTTATAATTTGATACCCTTTCTCCTCTATTTTCTGATGTCCTATTTAAAGTTTAAATGTTCACACTCAAAGGTATTTGGCAAGGTCCGTTTATTTACTTTCCTTTCGAGTTTCAGGTTTCTACCACACTGGGAATCGTCATCGTCATTTATTATTAATTATTTAATTAATTAATTAATTAATTATATTATCATTATCATCATTGTTATTATTTCTATTCCATTTTTCTAGCAATAATTTAGAAATCTTAAGTTATATTTGACATCAAATACTGGAGTTGTCCTTCTACCTGACTGTCGTGTTTAAATTTTCTACCACAATTTAAAAAAAAATTCTATTCAATTTTTCTGTTCTATTTACGGAGCAGTCCCTTTAGATGCCTGATGCGTTTCAATTTTCTACCACAGTGGTAAATAGTAACTTATTTAAGTTTAGGACCCATTGTGTGAGTGCCGTACACAAGAATGTCATTCATATTCTGTGACCCTGAACAACCCCCAATTTAAAATTTTATCAAGCTTGGAGGACATGTGATTTCCCATCCCTTTTTGCCTCTCTCCACCCCTTGTGCAGTGAAATTGAAAAACCCTCAATAATATTCAACCAATATAGAAAGAAATCTTCATTTTAAATTTCAAAAGCCCTATGTGCCGCTGGTTCAAAAAATACATAAGTGAATTTTAAAAACTTTTACCACTCCTTTTCATCTCTTAGAGGTCGAATTTCAGAAAATCCCGTCATATATTGCCTAGGGACTAAAAGTAATCTTTCCTCAAAATTTAATTTTCCAGGCCCAGTGGTTGGAAAAATAGGCGATAAGTAGGTGAGCTATTCGGTGAATAGGTTTTGCATTTTGTGTGTATAGATGAATATGTATGCGAGCTGAAATAGATATTTGATAATTGGTCTCAATTTAATATATGCACATTGTTAAGAATACAAAGAAATATGATACTCATTTTTTAAATTTGAGGGAACATAAAACATCAAGATCCATCATAATCTGGAGGGAAAAATGTTTACTATTACACTAATTTCTATATAAAAGAAAGTAAAAAAGGAACATTTTCTTTACTTGTGTGAGAAAGGCAATCAGTCTTCAAAACCAACGAAAGATAAGTAAGCATCTTCAGGTAAAATATTTTTTCACTTTGACTTCTCAACCCCACCTTGCCTCCATCCCAATAATCCTCAATGTTTCTCTCTCTACTATATATGAGCTAATCTAGTGGGATGGAGAGCTTTTAATAACAATAAGGACATATCCACCAGTTCTAACTTTCCTTTATAACTAAATATAATTTTAAATTTCTCCATAGGTATAGTTCATTCTTCAACCATTTTGGCTGTAGCCCAAGGACAAACAAATGTGAGCTCATAGAATTATAAGAACAACTTTCTTGGGCTCAGATAAGTCCTATACATAAAAGGTTTAGACTCGTCATAATTTCGAGGTTGAACATTTTCACAAATACTATATGTTCTTTTTATATGAGAAAGTAAAAAAAATATACACACTCAGATATAAAAACTATTACTCCCCAAGTTCAATAAGTATTGTCAATAGCTAGAATTTGGGTTGACTGGTAAGAAGATAATGATAATTTAATATAAGCCAGTGAATATTTGTAATAAGAAATAGTTAGATGAATTAAATGCCAACTACATAATATCTAAAAAATATACAACAATACTTTAAGTTTAAGCCATACAATAGAGCTATTTCAAACTGGGCAGAAAAATGTTGCTAAAACCGATTTGTTAAGTGTTTTAAAAATTGAGTAGCAATCTTTAAAACATGTTTATGGTTAATTATTTTTTTTAATTATGAAAATTACTAACATCTTACTGTGGTGGGGAATTGTTTTGCTTACCTTCCAAATTCACTTTGCTTTTCTTTAATTATAAATCAATTTTTGAACATTCCTCACACTATTTGCAGTCCTCTTCATTAGTCTCTGAATGTTTCATTTTCAACTAACCTTCACCTACACAAATGAGTTCTTAAACTTCAAAATCAGTTTTATTAACACTGTTTTAGGCACAAACAAAACTTATATCATTTCCACACAAAAATAATGTATAAAAAACAGAAAAAATTCAAACACACCAGTATCTATAAACAAACATACATGATAATTTTAGCACATGCTACACAAAACACATATCACAAAAGAATGTATAAAAAAGTAAAATTGCAAAAAAAGAATATACACGCCAGTTTCTATAAACTATAAACCAATTACATAACCTCATAGCACAGACCACACAATAGACAGATCACAAAAGTATGTATAAAAACGAATAAATCAAACACACCAGTGTATATAACCATTGACAAATTACATGGCCTCCTCTCCACAGGCTACACAACCCACAGATCACGAAAGTGTTTTTTTAGCAACACGTCTTACTAGCTGTTCAGGTTTTACGCTTATGTACTAATTACACTAATGGGTTAGGGATTAGGAAGGCTTAATTTAGAAGAAATGCAACAACATTTTCACGGAGGGCGAAAACCATTTAGGAAAACCACCTCCAGTAAACCCGTCAGGAGTCAAACCCTGATCTCCCTGTCTTCGGCAGTCTAGTTCCAACACGAGAGTAGCGCGGCCCCTGAAGCAGGTGCGAAAATATGATTATCTAACATTGGCACTGTGCATGAACTTGATGGTGGCGCATCATGTGGAGAACAAATGTAATTGATTTAAACCTATTGGTGAAATTTCTCACCAAATAGTTCACAAAACCTAAGTCTAGGACCAAGATTTGATTTGATTTTGCTTTTAAATGCTTTAATTTCTTTATTTAACTACAACAAGACTTTTAATATACTTTGATATTTTGGTATGTTTATAAAAAAAAACATTGAATAAAGGATGAGTCAAATCAATCTTGTTCAATGTTACAGGTTGCGAGAATCATGTATGTAGAAAAAAACCTAACCTTTTATAAAAAACAGAGGGGGAGGGGCAATGTACCCATGGCCCCTCCCAGTTTCAGCATCTATGTTTATGTAACACTGTCTATTATTTCATTTGTGCTTTTTAGTGAACTGTGATGCTCTTTTTTCCATTATGTTTCAATAACCATGTATATTAGTCCGTTTCACTTATCTTATGATAATCCTTAAAACACAGCAAGTTAAGGAACTCTACTGAAACTACTGATTATTCATTTATATTGCTTTGTGGTTTTGGTAGTCATTGTTGCAAGGATATTATATAATTTATATCAGTCTGTTGTAGCTTACTTATTTTTACCATTTCAGAAGGAGTTTTAAATGTTATATTAAAATTACTTAAGGTACCAAATAAATTAGGTTTTATTGGTGTTACTTAGCTTTTTGTGACAAGATTAAATTGTCTACTAGGGAATTTTAGTTCTTAGATTATCTAATAACTATACCAATTTTCTCCCAATTTTTAATATGTTTTATCTTTATTTGTTTGGTTAATTATGCCTTAATTAGTCATTTTTTAGATATAATTTTCCAACCTTTTAAAGAGAGGCCAGACATACAATTATCAATTCAAGTTACCAATATCCTTAGTTTAAACGTAAGCACCCAGGATCAGATTACATCAGCCGACGCAGCTTCAATCAGAGAATCAAAACTAGTAATTTATGATGAATAGAAAAGCACCAATTTATGCTTAAATGTAGTTGAAAAGCAATTTAAAGGTAGAGTGGAGAATACATCCTGTTTGGCGATTACATAATTTGTTGGGTGGAGATTTCCATCAATATTTAACAGAGTTCCTTCATTCACAAAGTCGCTATAGTATAAACAAGTATATTAAAATAGCCTTTGAGGTTAGTTAGAGTTTGTGATGGGAGGCTGACTATAGGTCGTTCCATTCTTAAATTACCATACAATTATCAAGCGGGTAGTTGCCAGATTTTATCAGCTTGAAACATTGACAATTTTTTATATTATAAATTTGTCAAGCTATACAAAGTGTATGCACTTAATGGTAATATATTTTAAGTTTGATGTATATAAATAATAATATAATTAATAATGATGATAATAATAATATCTAAAAGACTAACAGAGGTTATGAATGAAATAATAAATAGGTAAATAATAAAAAAGATTTTTTATCACACATTTAAAACGGGGGGTAGTTTGGATTGATGTATATCAATAGGTAGCCAAATCCAAACTACTATCCTGGTTTAAATCAGAGACAGAAAAATATATTATTATTTCAATTATAGTTCTCTAGATAATTTTAATTATTGATTTTTAAGCAATAAGCTATTTTTTACCCTTAATTCTGTTAATGTGGAAGTGGGAAGTTTTAAAAAAGGAAAGAATAAATTAAAAAAGAAGTTGTTTGTTTTTATAAGCCCTAACGAATTTTTTTCAGGTTGGCCCCCCTTCACTATCATTACATTACTGTAAAATGTTTCTCCTGTCTTTTTTTACATCTCCGGGCCATTAGGCAAAAAATTCGTTTTTTTTAAATATTATATAAAGGAAAAATAAATTTTATAAAAAAGTATACAATCAAAAATAATAATTTCTATACATGTATTTCACACTTTTCGTAAATTAGTTAGAAAAGACTTTATCTTTTGGAAAACAATCTGTTTATTTTTTTTTAGCACCCCGTCTTACTATCGTTGGGTTATAACATTTCCAAATGTGTAAGGGTAGGGTGATTGTGAGATGAAATGGGGGGGCCCTACAGTTTAAAAGTGGAATCCAAACCAGGGAGGGGCCCTGGCATTCCCCCTTTCAAAAGATGTCTTGTCGATAAAGGGAAGGGTTTGGTAATCAAAAAATCGTCCCGGGGAAAACCCGGGGATTGCCCGGACCCCAGATAAAGTGGACACCTTTACCCCTAGACCGCCGGGTCACTGAAAGAGCAATCTGGAGAATTTAGAAACCAGCCCCCAGACCTCCCCAAGGTTTTTGGAAATCTTTAAAAAAAAATTGGGTGAAAAGAAAACCTTGCCATTGATTTTGGGAATTAATTTTACCCTTTGTGTAAAATTTAATTTCATTTCTTCCCTTTAAAAAATTCAAATTTAAAAGCCCAAAAAAAAAAAATCTAAAAAATTTTGCATGATGATCATGATTATGGTCAAATAATGGATTTTCAAATGTAATGCATATAATATATGATTTTTTATAAAAAAATTTTATGTCAAACAATTTTTGTCATTTTTTCCCAAAATGAAATGTTATTCTGCTTCAGAACCATTCTTTTTTACTAGAACCCCAACAATAGGTAAAAACAATCGTAAATGTATTTTTTTTAAGGGCCCTTTAATACGGGCCCTTTTGTAGTAATAAAAACCCTTTTGAAAATTAGGTTACATCAACACACTTCAAAATTTGTGTACATTGGCCCTCATATGTCTAAAAGACTTATCTGTGTTGACGGGTTTCAAAATGGGAAATCAGGAAAAGAACAAAAAAAAAAATATCAATTAGAAGAAATAAAATAAATTTTTAAAATCGTAAAAATTAATGATTTTTCAATTGCCATACTAACCAATATATTTTTGGCACAAATTCATAATGATCTATTAAATGTTACTAACCAGAGAAAAACAGGGTAAAATAAACAAATACTACACTATAAGCCCCCTAAGAAATGTTTTCGCCACAAAAATTGCACGTGTGCACAAGTTTTAAAATTCAGAAGTAAACAAGTGCTACCATTGTTATGTTTAGCAGCTGGTAATTGACAGTTCCAAAACAACCCCAAAAGGCGGGCCACGGGAATGTAGTAAAAAAAATTAAATTTAAAACCCCTCTTGTTGCTATTTTCGCTGTCGCAAAAAAGGTAGTTTAAAGTTTAATGTGGGGGGTAAAGTTGATTTATAAAGGGCTATAGGTGAGACAGATATACCGATTAATCGCAAAAGGGTTAGTGTCCTTTTTTTAATAGCAGTGAATTGTAAAATTTTTAAAGCTCAATATAGTTCCCTTTTAAACCATTTGGCCCTTGTGCTATTTTGAAAGAAATGTGTCCTAACACTTACTTCTTTGGCTGTATCTTGCTATTAAAAAATTAAGTTCATCAGATGTGGGGGATGGTTTGAATCCAATTTTAATTGTTAAAGGTTGTGTTAAAATCCCCAACCCATTGTGAGAAAAATTTTTTCAACCTTAGTTTGTCGAATGTGTTTTCCTGAAAGATGAAAAAAATTTAGTCGTTCCCCAGCAAAAAAAGGTTTGTGAAAAAACAACTTTTTGTAATTATGGCTTACCCCTCTCCTAAAAAAATTTCTCTTGTGTTTTTGAAAAAAAATATCCATCTAAAAACCCAATTTTTAAAACAATTATTGTAACCAAACTTTTTTGAATTTTTTTGGGGTTATTTGCCCCTCATCTCTACTCAAGGTCAGATTGATCAATATATTTTGACCATAGAAAAGCTTTTGGCAAAATGAACATATATAGTTTTTTCCCTGCAAAATTTTTTAATTTATGCCCATAAACTTTTGTGTAAATTTGTTTAAAGCTACTTGCAAAATAAAATTTTTTTTACATCAAAATTGTTTTTGCACCCCCAAACTCTTTTTTTTTTCTACCCCCTTGGGGTTTAAGTTTTAAAATTTAGGTTTCATTTTTTTAACATTTTATTAAGACATTGGTAAGAAACCCATTTTCAAATATTTCCCTTTTTGGGTGATGATCTCAAATTATTAAAAAACATCAAATCACTTGTGATTTGTTTAGTTTTTGGAAATAGACATAAATGTTATATACAATGGTCTAAAAAAAAGGAATGTCAAATAATAAATCTAAAAACTAAGGCTATAACTTTTACCGGGGAAAACCCCCCTTTTTTTTATATTTAAAAAATTTCATATTGAAATTTAGTGAACCTGTTTTTTTATTAAAAACTTATGTTTAGATTAGACCAAAAGCTCTACTTCACTATCTGTTGATATATAGTTTATCCGCTTTTAAAATTTACTCTGCCTTATTAAGTATTCATTCCTCATTACTAAAGTTTACTGTATTATAAGTTTGTACTTTGTTTTGGGTTTCAAATCCAAATAGAATATTAGTATGGCTTTTTATTCCTCCCCAAAAACTGATTTTCTAGATTAGTAAGTTTTAAACAAAAATTTTTTTGTCATTTGCTATGATAAATTTTTTTTCAATCGCTTTTACAATTATTATATAGAATTCAAAACCTTTTAGAGTCCACAGTCTCTTCTCAAAGACCATTAGGATTCCCTTAATTTTTTATATTTTTGGTAGAAAAATTTTTCTTTCAATCTGCCCCCAGCATGGGGGCTTTATTTGACCTCAGTGCTTCTGAAACCCTAAAATATTTTCTTTAGTAGCTCTTACAAACTAACCTTCTGAGCTTTGTAAAAGCAGTGTTAACTCTGATTTCCAGAATTTTTTGAATTTTCCCAAAAAAAAAAGAACTAAAATTAATAGTTATTTAAAAACCCCCCATCATTATTTTATACCCTTTTATTGTGAATTTTTCCCTAAAAAAAATAGTTTTAGTGAATTAATTTTTTATCGTTTTCCCTTCTTAACATGTTTTAACTTTTAAAAATACTTTGTTGTAATCACTTTACCCAAACATGTTTTTTTTTAAATTTTCAAACCATAATATTTTTGTATGTTCTTTATTGATAGATGTTAGAGGTTCAACCCCGGGGCTAATATTTTAATAAAGGAAATAAGAAATTTTTATTGTCATAAAAATAAATGTCCTTGTTGTTTGTTGTTTTTTTTATTATTGTTTTAAAAGCCTGGATCCAACCCCACTAAATTATTTGTAAACATTTTTTAAATGGATCAAAACAGATAGAACAGACTTCATTCTAAACCCAGATTGTGTTGGGTACGGGCCTGCCCTTTAGTTCAGAAAAAAAATCAATAAATATAAATAAATAGCATTGACTTTAGATTTTTTATTTATTTTTACAGAAAAAATTTTGTTTATCTAGTGGAACGGGGCCAGCCTTGAAAATTCATTGTGAGATTACTCTTTTTGAGTGCTGTAAGAATTTTTTCCATTGAAAGAAAACAGCAATCAAAATTATTTTAAAAACTTCCAGAATTTCTATTTCTGAAAAATGATATTTTGTATATCCTTAAATCAACAGTCCTTTTACCACTTCTTTGGTTTTCATGAAGCAGCAGAAGTAGAGACCTACAGTAATGCCAACGTTGTCAAGTAATTTTGTCAACTTTTTTGGAAAAATTATTATTTGATAAGTATTTTTTTTTATCACAAAAATTTTATAAATCCTTTTAACAAAATTTCCCCAAGGATTACAGTAAAATTTTTTTTCAATAAAATTTAAAAAAAGGTCTAGAAAATTCATTTATTTTTTTTAACTCTTGGGGCAATTCGGGTTAAATGAGTGTGAAAAATTTTACATTTAATGGTTTTTTATTCATTTTAAAATTTTTTATAATGGCCTTGAATTTTTTAAAAAAATAAATGGTTTTGAAAAAAAAGGGGAAAAAATATACAAAATTTTTGTGAAAAAATATAAAGTTTAAATTTTGTAAACACGGTTGAATCTATTCTCCGCCCAAAACCGCAACAAGGTCCCTTTTTTGTACGTCACCAACTGGAGGAGTTCTATTCATTTAGCCAAATTTTTTTCGCATTAAGGCCACTTTGAGGTTCTCTTAATTTTAACATTAAACAGAAAATAAACTTCAAAACTATACAAAAAACCAAACAGTTGTCTCGAACCCAAATTTCTAACAATTTTAAATAGGGTTTAACAGTGAATTTTAAATAAAATACAGTTATTAAAAAATGTGCATGTGCCCCAAATTTGAACCAAAAAAAATATTTTATTTTGGTTATTTAGGCATGTCTATGCTCCCTTTAAATAATTTTATTACAAATTTTAATAATATTTTGCTTTTTTTAAAATTTTAATTTTGGGTTTACTTAGTATCCTATGTTTTTTGTGAATATTGTTGGGTGTGTGGCATGTTATCCGTGGAAAAAAACTTTTTTTTAATGATTTTTGAACAATTATTTTCCCAGTTGAAGTAACAAAAATTTTTATTTATATTTAGGCATGTCTATGTACCTTTAAAAATTTTTATTAAAAATTTTTTAATAATACATTGTTTTTTTTTAAATTTTAATTTGGTATTAGTTCCATTTTTTTTTGTGAATATTAGTTCGGTGTGTGAGCATGTTTTTTTGGAAAAAAAAACCTTTTTTTTAATGAATTTGAAATAATTATTTATCAGATAAATTAAAAATGTGATAAAAAATACGAGTTTTCCATGTCAATGTACATTATTCAAAAATTTTAAATCTGTGTATCAAGACTATAAAATAATCTTTTTTTTTAGGCCTAAAGTAGGTGACCTGTGGGTTTGGGGTAAAGGGGTCAGACTTCCTTTCTGGGGGGCTGGGGTTCAAACTCGGTCCCGGCACAAATTTTTTCTGATTACCAAAAACCCTTCCCTTTCCCTCTGACAAGACATCTTGTGATGTGGGGAAAGCCCGGCCCTCCACCGGATTCGGTTTTAGTTAAATGTAGGTCCTTCTTCAATCTCACAATCACCCTACCATTACACTTTGCGTAAGTGCGTTTAAACCCGAAGGGTAGTAAGATGCGGTGCAATAATATAATAATAATAATTTATAGGCCTAATCATTTTCAAGAATATTGATTTTTGTTTGTTAAATTATTTCAAGTCATTATTATTATGGGCCTATAATTAAAAAAATATAATTAACAGATTGTAGGTGAGCTAACAAAATGGATGCAAATAAGCCCCCACCTTCTCTTAACCCGGCTGAAAATGTGGGGACGATATGATGATGTAGAATAAGTTATTGCGACGCATTGGGAAAAAATTAAAAGGGACAAGTAGTTCATAAGAATATGCCTTATTTTTTTTAATAGTGTTAAAAAGGTTTTTGACATGTTTTTTTTTGTGAACACACACATTAGATTTTTTTCCCTTTTTTATTAAATTTTATTTTATTATTATTATTTATTATTTTTTATTATTATATTTTTCACACCGAGTCTTACTACCCATTTGGGTTTATGCACTTAAAGAAAAAATGTAATGGTAGGGCGGTTGTTTAGATGCAATGGAGGCCTACGTTTAACTGGGATCCGAACATGGGGAGGCCCGGCATTCCACACATTCACAAGTTTTGATTTAAAACTCTTTTCAGAGGGAGGGAAGGGTTTGGGGAATCAAATAAAACTGGCCAAGACTGGGATTGAAACCCCGGACCACCCACAGAAGTCTGACACCCTTTTCCTTAGACCCCCCGGTCACCGACTTAATGTTATTAAAAATACCATTAACAAGTAATTATTTATAAAATAAAAAAATTTTTTAAAAGTTATTTATTATTTTAAAAAAACTAATTTGGGATTGAATGCAATTTTTTTTTTTTTGTAATATTAAGAAAAAAAATTTAAACATTAAAACTGGCCTAACTAAACATATCAAGGTAAAAATAAATAAAACAGTAATTTGTTTTTGTATCTACCTAAATTTGCTGTCAAAGGACAACTGCTAAACACGTGTTTTAATAGATCATATGGTTTGGGTGTGATACTAATTTTGTCTGGGGAACTTCTCAAAGGTCATCTGTCGTGTGAGTTGTCAGTCAGCACCAAAGAAGCCATGGGATACTTTTAAAAAGATTTGAAAGCACAACATCCAGTCCCTGGCCCTTTATTTGTCAATGTGAAAGGGTAAACCCTTTTTTTTTAATTTGGAAAACCATTTTTGTTTTAAAAATTTGAAAGGAAAAAAATTTTATTCGAGATAAATTCGCGGTCAAAAATTTTAGTCCAAAAACACAATGAAAGAGTGTCAAAAAAATAGGTATATTTTAGGCAATTTTTAGAATGCTTTAAAAATTGTGGTAAGCCAGAAATGGCAAAAAGAGATGCGACCAATTTTTTACAAGAATGTCCCATTGGTAATTTTTAATTAAAAACCGTTTTTTTTATTATTTTTGTTTGTAGGTTTGTTTAGTGAAATTTTCAGTTTTAGTGATTTTTTAAAAAAAAAGAAAATTAATTTATTATGTTTAACCATGGTAAAAAAAAATCTTACCATAAACGTTGACCTGGGTCTACCAAAAAAAAAATCACGCTCAACCCCTGCTATGAAGAAAAAATTAAAATTTTTTTAAACAAACCCTAGTACCAAGCCCTAATAATTTAATAAATGAAAACCCCCTATCTTCTCACTCTAACGGGACATGAGCATTTAAACTTTTACAAAAACTTTTTATTAAAAGTGTAAATTTCAATCTTTAAAATTTCCCTTTCCCGTAATAGTTTGACGGTGTTTTTATTTAAAAAGTTTGCATCCAATTTTTAAGCGTAACATTTTCTTGTTGTAATGTTTAAATTTTTCCATTTTTTTTCTTAAGAAAAATTTCTTTTGACTGTTCCTTTCTTCAATTATTTTATTTCAATAGTCAAAAATTTTCCGTAACCTGTCAAGACTTTTTCAAAAGGTTCAATCAAAGTTCTCTCCGACATACTTGAACAAACCTCTCTGTCAAAACCTACTAGATCAACAAATTTTTAGCAAATGTTCATTTGGGTTTAGTCGTACATTAGAAAAAAGCTGTTGTACCATTTTTTTAGTGAAAAAAGAATAATTAAATTAAAAAAAATTTTGTTTATTACAAAATTAAAAAATTTAAAAAAAATTTTACCTTTTTTTTATTTGGGATGTTATTCATCTCTTTCCCTTTTGAATAAAATCATACGATTTTATGAGCCGTTCCCCCATCATCTGAATCAATATAAGAGTCCACTTCACTTAGAGACTGATTTTCTGAGAGCCAATTTATCTTTATTTCCAATAGTGTATGTCCCCGCCATCAAGGTGTTGGCAAAAAGAACTGCAATACTAAGATTTCCCTGAGTCTAAAAACGCCCCCTTTTTTGTTATTTAAAAAGTAAAAAGGTGTCTTAAAAAACAAAAAAATAAGGAGTTTCTTTAAATTTAAAAATTAAAAAATTTTTTTTGCCTGAAAAAATTTAAAAGGTAATTTCTTGAAGGGCAAATAAAGGTTCCCCTTCCTTCTGCAATTTTCTCTGGATCTGAAAAGCCTTTTTTAAAGCCCGGGTCCCATGCTTTTTTTTTGCGGGACTTCTCAGCGTTTCGAAGTTTAGCGGGTAAAGATCATAGCAAATTTACAATACCAATTTGGAATTGTCCTGAAGGGTTTGTCCGTCAGAGGGATCTTGATACAAATAAATTTCGAAGGTTTTTTCTTGAGACTTAAAATTTTCAAAATACAAGTATTTTTTTAAAAATTTTTAGTCAGATAAAACACAAAAATTTTATCAATTATGTGAATTTTTTTAAATTAAATTTTTAATTGGACGAAATTTTATATTTTTTATTACATTTCCTATAACTCTTTCTATAATTTAAAAATGTAGAGGAAGTCCACAAAGTAAAGTTTATTAAAATATGACCCCCAAATAGACTCATTTGGGGGGTCACACATGCCAGTAGCATAGTTGACTCACGCTTTCGTTGACCCTTTACTTCATTTCATCCTCATTGAGTTCTGGGAGTGATTTAAAATAGGGGTGTCATAAAAACCTGCCGTTTGAGGTTTTTTGCGTTATAGAATTTTTTGTTAGCAGAAAACCTTTTTGCTGCAGAAATTTATCGTCAGATATGTAAGGTTTAAGGCTGAGGTTATGAGTGAAAGTAGGGGAAACAAAGGGTCAGTTTGTTTAGAGAAGGCGACCAATGTTCAGATGAGTTTAGTGGCTGACCAAGTGTGGTGACTGGGCAATTTAGTGGAATTGTGGACACGAAAAATTTGGAGAACCACGTTTCACATTTAAAAAATTTTTTTTGAATTTCCCCGAAGTTTTACGGGGCCTATTTTACGAATTGTGACAGAAAAGCTAGGTAGAAGAAACGTGTGATAGATGGGTCCCCAAAAGTGATGGGCACAAAAACAAAAATGTTGGGGTCACTCAAAGTTTGCAGCAGAGTTTTGAAAAGGAAGGAGAGAATTTTTTCTCAAATCATAACCGGACCGAGTCTTGGTTTTGATATGAAAAAGTTGAAACAAAACAACAATAAATACAGTGGCGTCATTCATTTTTTCCCCCCAAAGGCCAAAAAATTCAAACAGGGAAAGTCCATCAAAAAAAAACATGGCTTTGTTTTTTGGGACCCGAAAAAGGGGTCTTGCTTATTTATTTTTTTTTAATGAGGAAGAACCATTATTGCTGCAGCATATTGTGAAACCTTAAAAAAACCAGACCTTAATTTAGAACAAAAGATTGGATGCTGATATCATGGATTCTTCTTGTCAACATTTTAACCAACACTGCAATCAAATGTTCGCTGGTTCAGCAGTTTGGTCGGGGAATGCGAACCCCCACCCACAGCCCCCGACCTTTTCCCCGTGACTATCACTTTTTTTTAATGAAGCGTGGTGCCCTCTCAGGGTTTGCAGAAGACGTGAAATAAAGAATGTGTAAAACTGGTCAAATAAACCCCAGAGATTTTTTTTAAAGGGGGTTTTTAAAGTAGTTGGTGCCAAATATAAAAAAAAAATCCGAAAGTAAGGGGGGCTATGTGGAAAATAAAAAGGTAAGTTGTATATTTTTAACCTTCATCAAATTTTTTATCCTTACTAGTTTTTTTTAATTAAATTCACGGACTTTACTTTGGGACACACCCGTATATATTATTCGGTTCTCTCTTTTTTAATGTTTTAGTTATTATTTTTTTTGATTAAGAGATTTACTAATAGTGTGTCCCAACTCGTTATGAAACAACCACAAACCATGAGGGCCCCTGGTAATGAAAAATAATTTCCCCAAAAAAAAATGTTGGAATTTGCAGTAACTTAAATGGAGGGAAATAAAAAAATTTTGGAAAAAATTTAAACTACTCATTTGGTTTCTACAAGAAAGCCCCCAGATTCAAAAGGGAAGTGGGCCTAAAACAAAATGAAAAGCCAGAATAAAATTTTAAAAAAGTTAAAATTTAAACTTCATAGACACAGGATAAGAATTTAATGCAGTCAGTAAAAAACTGCTTCAAGTTTTGATTGGAAACTATTGAAGAGTTGATAGTAAAAATGTGAGAATATTAGAAGCTATTAAAGCAGTCAATCCACTACAAGATTTAAAGACTCACAGTTTATATAGTGTGGAGTGGGGGTGAGCTAGATAATCTTTTAAGTTAATACTTGGAATGTAAATTGTGTGAAAACAGCTAACATAATAACAAAAATTGAGTTTATTTGGGTCAATTCGTAGTCGAACCTAGTGTGTCTCAAGTGTGGCTCGAAACCAAATAAAAGACGACATCTACTGGACTCGAATGGATGGCCTATTTACATATGAATATTTGCCATAAACATCACAAAATTTGCAATATTTTAACCCGTTTGCTCTACCGTAAATTGGAAAGCTCTACGTACACGGTCCATTGTACATACTACACATACCAATATCAATAATCATGAATATTCCAGATATTTGTCTTTCCTTTGGGTAAGTAATCCTTATATACTTTCAAATTTACGTTAGGCCCATTAATTCCAATTTACACAAGATTCATTGAGATTATCTATCCCAATCCAATTGATGCTTTCATTATATCGTTAGTTCTAGCATGTCCAGAAATTCTGAACCAAGATTTTGGGGTGCATACAAGCTGAGGCTTTTGTCTCAGGATCTGATTGCAACACCCAATTGGTTTCTTTGGAAAAATTTACTAACACCTCCAAAAAAACATACCATAGAGTATTCTGACTGACGAACACTATCAATAAGTCTCTCCTTAATGTAAGGGGCAATACCAAAACCCAAAAAATAGCACTTTTGTCTGCTGACAAGCAATTTTTTTTGCTATTGCACTAGCTGAGAACATGGCAGCCAATAGTCTTTGTTGTCTTTGTAAGAATTAAATGACATTGTTTAGTTACAACATTAAAGTCCACAAAATCTCCCCCTTCGTGCAGATTCTGCAAGAACATTATTCAATAAAGGAATGAGTTTAGCTTTCAACACATCAGGAATGAAAGACTCAGGTTCATTGTAAATGTTATTTGGTAGTGAATCAATAATGGTTTGTTCCTTCTCAATGGATGAAATTTGAAATTTTGAAATAATCTCCTACATGCTTAGTTATATCTAAAAATTCAATTAACTCGGGCGTGCTTTCCAGATTTCAATAGGCGCTTTTAAGGCTGACACCTCCATATTGCAATGCCAACATTTTTTTTTACACGGTTTGAAAAAAACCACGTTATTATCTTTTTTTAAACTCTTCTACCCACTGTTTATATTTTGGGTCTTATAACCATTTATTTTGGGAAAAACTACACTTCCTCGAGATGGCACCGATATATATATAATAGTATTATGAGGTCAAAACATTTGTAACATCTAACTGTAACAAAACACACAAAAAGTTAAAAAAATAACAATTTTGTGTCACTATTTATTTATAAAGCGGAAAGGCCGCTGTTGTAGTAAACCCATTAATTAGAACACACCACAGATGAAAATATTTCATGTGACTAAAAAAGGACTTATCAAAGAAAAAATACAAAAATGTTCTTATTAGTGAATGAGGCCTAATGATAACTCTCCTGCATGTGTTAGGTGAGCTTTACTTTAAACAGTTTGAAAGCTAGCCCAACACATGCAGAAAGGGGCCACCCCTTACACCCAACCATCCTCTCTTTGCACGAGCATTCAGATAGAAAATATTGTGGGGAAAAAAATCAAGGTCCTAATATAAAAATTCCATGACGAATTAAGATATTTCGGGAATTTCAGGATATTTCTAGCACTGGAAAAAATTTGCCAAAATTCCAGGTTTTCCAGGACGCGATGAACCCTGCACTGTATTTTTATGCATACCCATGTTAAATTGTTTAACATAAATGAATTATCCATGTTATAAATACAGTTCATGTGTCAATGTGATAAGAAAAAAGTTTTTGTTTTAACTTGTTTTTTATCTTCCTTGTATTCTCCGGTTTTGATTAACCTGGATAATCTGGAGTGTACTGTGATTTTAATTAGTGCCTTTTCCACTTAGAACACCAGATAGATACTAAGTGTTTCAAAACAAAAAAAAAAAAAGTTGCTTATTACATCTGAAAATTTTTACAATAAAATTCTAAACAGCTTTCCCTTAATTATTTGGCTGATATCTCCATAATTTCCTATAGACTTTTAATATTAAAACAGATTAAAACTCCTCTATGATCTTATGGATTTCAATTTGAATTTGAGTTAAAAGATGAATTTTTGTTTAAATTTACCATCTGATTGTTAAAACTGCTAGGCAAATAATTTCAAAATATTGCTAAAGGAACATTAATTTTAAAAAGAGCTTAAATAAATTACTAACCATGGGGAATTTAACCAAGATTACCCCATAGGAATATTAATTTTATCTATTTTTAGTACCAAATAACCAAGAGCTTTATCTTTTTAATTTTTTTATTTTATACACACACACACCACAAACACACACACAATTTATTTTTTTAGCACCAATCTTCCTACCAGTTTGGGATATAAGCACCCATAATTGTGTGGGGGAAGAATGGTAAAACATTTCGGAAAAACAACCCTCAGTTCACCTGAACAAGATTCAAACCTCGATCTCACCTTCATCAGCAGTCTTGTCTACTCCGAGAACCTTAGACCATGAAGCCAATGAAGAGGGTATTTTTATTTATTAAAATAACATCCTTTTGACTTACTCCAATAGCATACAGGGTAAGGGAACCACCTCGTCTGGTTGTTAATGACAAGGAAGGTAGGGGTTTGAGTCCTGTCCAGTGAGGTTTGATTTTCCTAAAGATTTTTTGGCTCTCCCTCCAATCACAAATATTGTTATAATTCCTCAATTCCAACCTTCTCCGTCCTACACCAAATGTAAGTGTGCTTTTAGCCAAAACTGATAGTAAAAACCATGTGCATAAAAAAAATTGGTAGCTTGAAAAACTTGTGATGGATTATATAGCCAAGATATTATATTTGTTGATTGTGGTTCTAAATCGCATCTAAATCATATTTATTAAAAATTTGAAATATGACACCCGGGGGCCACAGGAAACAAACCCAGCACCTTTGGCTTAGTACAACCCAAAGCCCAAAAACCAACGAGCTACCCCGGAGTCTTTGCTTTGCATGAAGGAATGGCCTGGGTATGGTAAAAACTTTTTGGATAGCTCAATGGTTAGAGCATTGGTGTACTAATCAAAGGCCCCAAAGGCTCAATTCCTGGTTCGGGTGTCATTTTTAAATTTTTAAGGAATATAAAAAAAAAAATTTTTAATTTTAAAAAAATTTTTTTTTCAGAATTGAACCCAAGCTACTTTTTTTCATTACTATTTTTATTTGTTAAAAAAACTTTTTAAATTTAAAAAAAAATTAAAAAATTTAAAATATTTTTAAATATCAGAAAAAATAGATTACTTTCATTTTAGTTCAAGGGGCAATTTTAAATAATACTTAAAATACCGCCCTCCTTAAAATCCTGTTTTTGGGTTTTGCATAAATTTTTTTATTTTTTTCCTAAAAAAAATTGGGGTTTCCCCCTTAAAACCAATCTAGTTTAAAAAAATATTGGGTTTAAAAAAAAAATAGAATAATTGGGTTTGTGGAAACCTTTTTTGACAAGTTGGGTATTTAATAAACTTCTATATTACCTGAGAACCTATGAATTCAAATCAAAACCAGAAATTTTTTGAAAAATTTTGATTTTTCAGATTTTCCTTTTCATTTTAATGTACCCCTTGTTTTTCACTACTATATTTAGAAAAAAGATTTTTTTCAAGAAAAAGGGGTTTTATCTTAAAAATTTTAATCAAATGGGGTTTAGTCCAACAAATTAAATTTTGGGCAGTAGGCATCTGCATAGCAAACCAAAGGGTTTCCCAAACCCAGATTCCAAACAAAAGGGAAAAAAAATATCATTGAAAAAATTGGGTTTTTCCCCCTTTTTCCCCAGACATAAAAAGAATTTTAAGGGGCCCCTGGGGGCTGTATGTAAATGTATCTCTAAAAAAAAAGTTAAAAATTTTTATTTTTTTAACTAGTATAAAAACATTCGGGGTCAAAAAGTGCTTTTAAGTTTTTTTTTTTAAAAACCCGGGGTTTCCTACCACCTTTGAATTTTTGAAAACCCGTTTACTAATTTTTCATTAATTGTTTTTAAAGGGGCTAAAAAAGGGTTTTAAATTTTAAAAAGGGAATTTTAAAACCGCCAATTTTCTTTTAAAGGGGGAGTGGGGAAAAACCCTTTATGGAAAACCACCCTTAGTTTTAAACCGAAAAACCCCAAAAAAATTCAAAACCTCAATTTTCTTCCCCCATCTTTCGGGGGAAATCTAACTCCAAAGGAAAGGGAGTTGGCCCTAGAAACCCAAAAAAGCGGCCAAACCCCAAAATGGGTAAAGTGCAAGGGTTGAACTCCTAATAAAAAAAATGCTTTTGAATAAACATTGGGTATGAGAGTTTATAAATACACAAATAAAATTTAAAAATTTAAAAAAATTTTAAAAACCACAAAAACATTTTTAAAATTTTTTGATAAAATTTTTAAAAAGAAAAAAAAACCCCTTTAACAAACCTTTTTATTTTACTGTATTTCCCTTTTCAATGAAATTCCCTTTTTACAATATGGATGAACAGTTGATTTTATTTAAAAGTGTTAAAAAAATTTTTGAAATTGTTTTATTTCTAAGTGTTTTTTGTTTAAAAAAATTAAAAACTTATTCCCAAAATGAAAAAACTTTCTTTTTTCTTTAAACTACTATTCAAATTAAAAATACCTTGAGTAACCCGGGGCCCCTAAAAAAACCAACAAAATTTCCCTCATTGTTGGGTTTCACAACCCAAAAATGTGTCCCCCATCCCCTGCTCCACTGCAACATAACCCTTTCCGAAAAAAAACCCCCTTCTTGCGGCCCTCATGGTCTCTTAAAAAAAACCCCAAAAAAAAAAAAGGGGGATTTCATCCTTATTGGGGGTTTAAAAACCCCAAACAATATAGAGTTTTAAATCAAATACGACAGTAATATAAATAAACAAAACAACAAAATTTTTTAAGGTTAACAGTCAATAAGTTACTTTCTTTATATACTTTGGGAATTTCCAATATATTTCCAGTTTTTAAAAAGTAATTTTACATAGGGTTTGTAAAAAAATAATAAATAATCAAGTAGGTTTAGGGAAGGTGCCCCAAACCCAAAAAGATGACATTTATCTGATAAAAGTGAAAACTGGCATTTAAAATCATATTCAGGTTAAACCAATGTAAACCTATGAAATAGCGCCCACTGAAAAATGGTCGAAAATGTGGGTGACTTGGAAAACAAGCCCGTGCCCCTAAAAAAGGGTGGGATGTTCCAATTTTTTTCACATGTTATGGACAAGTTAGTTTTATTTAATTTGGGTGGACATTTTTTTTTAAAAATTGCAAGGGTTTAATTTTTTTGATAGTAATAAAAATTTTTTTCTTTAATTAAAATTTTGTAAAAGGAAATGGAATTGTTTTTTGGATAAATTTTTTTAACACTTTAAAAAAAATTGGGAGCAAAAACTTTTTTTTCATTTTTTGCCCCGCCAAAAAGGATTTCAAACCCAAAAGTGTAAAATTTTTCGCTAAACATGAAAAATGTATCTTTAAAAACAAAATTCATTCCCAAACCAAAAACATCTTCCCCTTATTTATGCTAACATTATTACTTTGGGCCAGATGTTAAAAGGGAAAATGGGCCCATCCCTTTTTTGTTACAGATAATTTTAAAAATACTTTTAATTTAAGTTCATAAAAGTGTTTATTTGGGGTTTTGTACAGCAAAGATAATTATGCATATTTTTTCTTAAAAACCCTGTACGAAGGGGGGGGGGGGATCCAAAAAAACCGAAAATTTTGATCTAAAAAAAAACAATTTATTAAGTTTTTTACAAAATTCTTTCAGTCTACTTCAAAGTATTTTCCCATTAAGAAGCAAGGTACTTGTCCAGTCTTTTTTTTCACTGTTTGAAAACAGCTCGGTAAAAATTTTTCAAATTTGATATCATCCAGGCCCTCTGCGAAGCGGGTTTTTTCAGCCCCACATTTATCAAAACAATTCCCTTTTAGATTTTTTTTTTCATTCTTTTGGGGAAAAAAAAAAAGTCTCACAGGGCTAGGGCTGGTGAATTTCGGAGGGTGGGAATGAAGCCCCCCCCTGAGAGCACAAATAGCGGTTTACAAAAACAAATCCATGGGGTGCGGGGGGCTTTTTCATTGGGGAAGGAACCAGTCCCTGATCGCCAGAGTTCCGGGCCCCTTTTTCCCTTTTGCCCCCATCCTCCCCCCCAAATGTCTTAAAAACTTTCCCAAAAAAAAAGTGCTGCTTAACAGTCTGACCAGGGGGGAAAAAAATTCCCGGGGCAAAAAATTTTTACGGGAAACATAAAAAAAAAAATTTTCATCGTCTTTAAGATTCAACCTTTACTTTGTCTTGCTTTTTTTTAAAAAAGCTTTGGGTAGACCCTTTCTTTGGTTTTGAGGTTTATATCCGTAACAAAACCAAAAACCCCATTACCTTAAAAGACCTTTAAACAAAAAAGGGAGGGGTTTACTTTTCAAAACTGATTTTTTCCCAAATCCTGACTCAAAAATTTAGAAAAAATGTTTTTTTAATTTTGTGTTTACAAGCGAGGAACAAACTTAGCGGCAAAAA
Source organism: Timema cristinae (assembly GCA_039000515.1). Lineage (NCBI taxonomy): Eukaryota > Metazoa > Arthropoda > Insecta > Phasmatodea > Timematidae > Timema > Timema cristinae. The sequence continues at coordinate 32,467,327 of JBCFYV010009882.1, forward strand.
ACGTCTCATTTTTCAAAAACCTCCCGTTCCCAAAATCCGCTGGGGGACAGCTTCAAAATCACTCCTGTCGTTCTGAAATTTCGTCGAATTTAAAAACAAAAAATTTCTCCCTAGATTTTTTTGGGGGAAATTTTTGCAATACTTTCATTGTTTCGGGAGATGAAAGGGGTTTCCCGAACGAGCAAAGATCTTCCCCAAAAACTAATCTCCCAAAGTTTAAAAGCCACCCCAAACCACTCGAAAAAATTGCGTGCGGCCCCATAGCATCCCCTTTTTGAAAAACTTGTTTTAAAACATTTTGGTAAAGCCTTTTTGTTGCCATTTTTCAAGCAAAGCAAAATTTTAAAACACACTCTTTTTTCCTTTAAATCTGCCATAAGGAAAATTTTGGGAGGGAGCAAACAAAAAAATTTTGAAAAAAACAACCCCTACCCAAACAAACGTTTTTCTTCCCACAAAAAAAAACAAAAACCCCTTTGGGCAAAAAGATTTTGGGGAAAGGGCTTTCAATTTTTTGTTTCTTTTGGGGCCCCCCCCCCCCCCCTTTTTTTTAAAAAGCCCATTTACCCTGAATTTCAAAAAAAACCCTTGCAAAACCCCCTTAAAACAGTTGGGAAAGTTCAAAGCAAAATTTTCTGAATCCATTATAAATTTTCACTCTGTAAAAATAAAAATTCCACTTCATATTCCAATTAAGGGTTTCCCCGGGGACCCAAAACTTGTTTTTTGGAAGGGTTTGTTTTCCCCAATGTTGGCCCCTTTGGGTTTTAAAATGGGCAGTTTGCCTACTTCAAATTTTTTAAACAAGCATGCCTATAACACCACCCCCCCTCTCTTTCCCTTTAATTGGCAATCACCCCTTTAAATTTTATTCGAAAGCCCTACACATGTGTATGCGGGGTTTTGGGGAAAAAATCACAGGGAGACATCGTTGACATTTTTTTATCTCAAATTCGCTTTTTCCCTTTTCCACTGAAGATTGGTTTTTTTGTGCAAGTGCTTTTGAAAATGTTCTTTTGGGGTTTTTGGGTTTACATTTTCTTGGGGAGTTTTTTTACCAAAAAAGCCAAAAAAATGGCAAGATTAAAAACCAAAACTGATTTTAAATTTTTTGGAAGAATTTGGTGGAAAGTATTTTTTTTACTGGGTGGATCAATCTTGTTTTGCAAAGTGGGGTTGAAATGTCAGTGAAGTTCAGGGAAAAAAAAATAATGTTTCACCACATGTACATACTTCAAAAAATAAAACTGCCCTGTGTCGAAAAAGACAGATGGCCAAAAGCCCCAAATCTGATCTCTTCGTATGCAATCTTTCAATTTTTAATCACAGTTTTCCTTAGATCTCTGCCCAAAGGGGTTTTTTGAAAAAAACTGGTAAATCCTTTTAAAAAAGGTAAAAAAAAAAACAAAATTTTAAAAACATTTCTTGGGACAAGTACACTTGAGAACAAAATTCCAAGTGAGAGCAAAATTGCATAAAAAACTATGGAAAAATTTTCCCACAGTGATAAAAATTTTTAAAAGAATTAAGGGGGAAGGGATAAGTGGAAAAAAATTTTGGATGTTAGTTGATAAAAGTACAAAAATCCCTTGGCCGGGTTTATTGGCAAAAGTTGTGATTTGGGGACAATAGACTACAATCAAAAAACCCTCTAAAAAATATCTGGGTTGCATGGGGAATAATTAGAGAAAACAAAAAGGTTTTACTGTAAAACTCAAAAACGTTTAAAACCCTAAAAATAAATATAAATATTTGGGGAAAAAGGAGTTAAACATCAAACGTTCTTCTGTTTAAATTCGAGTGGCACCTACATGAAAAAAGTTGGGGGCCCTAAACCCTTTAAAAAATCTATCTCCCCAAAATGCTTCATCACCCTGCCTTCCAAAACCCTGCAAAATTTCAATAATTTATGAAGAAATTTTGTTTTGTAAAATTCGCAAAGTTAAAAACTTTGATTTCAAACCAAAGGGAAAAATAAAATTTTTAAAAACCCAAACCCAAGGGTTTCCCGATGTTCAAAAAAGTTGCCCCTGAAAAATAAATTTCCGCAAAACCCATTAATGGGGTAAAAAATGGGTATCTGCAAAACCTTGTATTAAGCCAGCAACTTTAACAAATACTGGATTTTGCTAACAATTTTTGCGTGAAGATGAGTAGGGTCAATAAAGCTTTTGTGAAAAAAGTTATTATTGAAGGGCACTATAACCAAAAAAGAACTTGGGGGTTTCATTGCCCGCCAAAATATCCTGCATTAAATAGAATTGATCAAGTGTCTTGAAGAGAAGGGAAAAGAAAAACTGGGAAATTCCCTGGATGTCCCTTGGAACCCAAATTGTACAAAAAAAATTTTAAGTAGTTAGAGGTGATGGGGAGGGCCCCAAAAGTAAATTTGAAAAATGTGAGCGGGGTTTTTTAATGGGTGATCAGGGACTTTTAAAAAAAATTAAAAAAAAAATTGGGAAAGATTTTTAAGGGGCTTTTAAAAAAATATTTCAAGTGATATTGAGCCAAAAAACTGTAGTGCGTTTAAAAAAATTTTAAAAATGTTCCAAAAAAAACAAATTTTTTTAGGTAAAGAGAATAATTTTCATTTCTAAAAAATTTTGTTGTCTGATAGAAGAAAAAAACTTAAAAATAAAAAATTTGAAGAAAAATCTTGTTGTCATGTGCAATCAATAACTATTTCTTAATGACTGCCAAGGAATATTGTGTGCAGACACCCTAATCAAAATGTCAGCATGTATTATTTTTATTTGTATTTAGTTCCTTTATATGAAGTTTAAATCAACATGTTGTACTCAGGTATGATGTCCTAATTAAATAAAGCATGATTTAAAGATTTATTTCATTTGGTAGCAAGTTGTTTGTAAAATATGTTCATATTCCACATTAAAAGTGAGAAGGGTAACTAATATTCATGTCTGGGTAATGCAGGAGTAGATGTTGTTTAGATATTACACAAACACAAGACACATTTAAGCACTTACTTATGTTTATCAGACCCAGATGGCTTCCTCAGAAGATAATAAGGTGTTAAAGACTCTGTTTGACAACAATGAAATAGTTAAAAATAACGTTTCTGGATGGAATTAGTGGTTCAAGAATGACAGCTATAATCAAATATATTTACAAGTGTAAGAGATAGTTAAACATGAACAATAAGCATGTTAATTAAAAGAAAAGGAAAGGAGTTCATCCAAAGTATTGGCCGGAAGCCTTCTTGATTAAGTGGAATATTAATTATAATTGTAATAATAATAATAATAATAATAATAATAATATAAATAATAATAATAATAATAATAAGCACCATGTCTTACTACCTGTTCAGGTTACACGCTAATATTAATTATAAACCAGTTCTCATATCCTTAGCTGTGGATTAATCTTATTCCTTTGTTATAGAATTTAAGTACCCTGGTAGTGTGTAGCATTGATTGAAGTCCAGACTATAGGTCTACATAGATTTCAGGATTTTATGATTATTGGAATTTATTTTTACATTCTTATATGAAGAAAAAGTTTTGTAATCATGAAAATTTTCTACCTTGAAATTATTATGAACCTTCCAAGTTTGTGTCCTTGAACATATAATGTGACTAATTCAAGCCAAGGATTACATAGTAAGTTTTTGTTCATTGTGAAAAACAAGAATGTGGTGCATTACCTGAACTCAAGTTTTGGTCAAGTTATTCGGAAGTAGTGAGGCATTGAAATGTTATCTGCACCTAGACCTAAACGATGTTCTAAAGGGCTAGCAATTGTCACGGGTGAAGTGGTTACAGTCCAAAAAGACATGTCGTGGCCATGTTTTGTAACTTTAAGCGATTGAGGTCAAGTATTTTACATAAGTATTTTACACGCTTAGCGCCATGTAAAAGATTGCCTGCCATGTTAATGTATATATCAAGGTCATAGCGCATTTGGGGGAAGTAAAAATAATTTAGTTTGATTTGTCAACATTCACTGTTAATTTATTTGGTCTTAGATATTTGCGAGGTGTGCAAAGGTTTTCTTGAATTAGGGTGGTGATTTAAACTATGTTTCCGCATGAGTAATTTATAATAAAAATATAATCTGCATATAGCCCATTTTAAATTATTTGAAGGATGGCCTTAATATCCTATAATAGGCAGTCTACTCTAACACAAGAGTGACGCCTTAGACCATACAGCCACCGAAGACGTTTCAAAGGAAGTTGTTTGTGATTTAGGCCTACTATTTAATGTTTTGGGGGAAATTTTTAATGAGAAGGATTAGATATAGGATAAAGGACTTATAGGCATTGCAATAAAATACCATATTCGCCCAAATATAGTGCAATTGTTTTTTTCAAAAACTGTTAGCGTCTGAGTGTCTAAACATTTTTAACTGAAAAACACATCAAACAAAAGAATATTGTGTAGTATGCTGGAACTGTACTGGATGGCGAGAATCATTGTGCATCATTACTGCATCTAATAATAACTTCCAGGTAAAAGTCACTGAACCGGCAATTTTAATAGATACCTAGTGTTAGTTGGTGGCAAAATCTGTGCTGTGTTACCAATATTAAAAAATCACCCATAGCAGATTTGCTAGTAAATGATTGTGTTTGAAAATAAGGCTGCTCAAGTAAACAAGGGAATGAGAAGAAGTTATGATTTGAATTTAAATTAAGAGCAATATGTGAGGCGCAACAAACAACTAACCGCAGGCTGTAAAAAAGTTTGATGTTTCAGAGGTTAATTATGACTTGAGGAAATAATTAAAGACAATTTTTGGAGTGCTTGCAAATCAAGAAAAGCATTCAGAAGGCCAAATATAACTGTGTCAAATTTGTCAAGTTTTTACCTTGAGGTATGTTTGAAACCTTTTATTTTCATGTTAAACACCTTTAAAATTTTGAGGGATAAATAATGTGCAAGACCGTACTATATTCATGGCCGATACAGTATTTTAATGCAATGTATTTGAGTGTACAATCTATAAAAAGAGCAAAAATAAACAATATCAATAGTCAGGTTAAATCAGTGAAAACTAACATATTCTAATGAATTTACACCAAGCAAACTCCAAAATATTGATTAACCCGTAAACCACAGGGTGATCCAGGACTTTTAAAGAAATATTGGTAATGGAATAATCCCAAGATTATGATATCTTAGTGTGTAAGAGTTAAATTACTTATTTTTTTCTATGACATTAGTAACTCAAAAGTCTGTCGCCACACTTCCAAAAGTATGCCGCCTATCCCTATCTTAAGCTAGTTCTATCCAGTCCACCTCATCACACCCTATCCCAAACTTGAGCTAGTTTCTATCCAGTCCACCTCATCACACCCTAATCCCAAACTTGAGCTAGTTCTATCCAGTCCAACCTACACACACCCCTATCCCAATCTTCAGTTAATTCTATCCAGTTCCCCTCAATACACCATCTCTTTTCAGGTCCATTCTCCCATCTGTGTTTAGGCCTTCTCGATGGTCTCTTCCAATTAGATTTGCCAGACAATACCTTGAACGCGGTCCAGGTTTCTTCCATTAATGGTGCATGTTCTTTCCCCAGTAGCCTGTATGATTGATAACCCTGGAAAGTGTGATGATGAGAAAAGGTATGTAATTCATCAATGTGTAATCTCTTACTCTCCATTATCTTTATAGGTCTACCGTTTTGACCAAATATTTTCTTAAATACCTGCTTTGTTTTTGAGCATCCTAAATTGTTTTCTGGAGATGCTTCATAAAATATTGCAAGTTTAAGTCACCTTTTATTTTCCAAACAAAATATTCCTTGGTATTTTATAATACATTTTACTTGGTGAAAAAAAGCAATGAATTGATTATGGGAAAATAACAAATTAAGGTAACTCTACTTAAGTCATAGGATATCTGTAGGAAAATGCATCTTACTCACAAACACGTAATACACCTCAAAATATATATCCAAAGAGAAGACCTGGCACTCTATAGGTAAGGTGTCAGAATTGTGTAGTATGGTCCGGAATTCAAATCCCGATCCTGGCACAAATTTATCTAATTACCAAACCCTTCCTTCACATCTGGCAAAGTGTGTGCGTTCACCCTTTGTGAATTGTGCTATACCAGGCCCCCACCAATGGTTTGGAACCCATGTTAAAATGTAGGTCCCCTCTGCTTTCCACCATCATCTTTCTCATGTATCATCCTATCATCTGAGGATATTTATTTTTTTAAAAATTTTTATCCATCCCGACATCTAGAGGGTAGTTTGGGACTTAAATCATCTAAAATACAGTGTCCAATTTTTTAAAACAATAATTAAATTATGTAATTTGCACCTAATCTAACTGTCCTTACCTTAAAATTCTATTATATAGATTTGTCCTACTAGTTGGCCCGCCTGAGTATTTTACGCCCCCAGTCCTCTCCACCACTGGTTCTCCCGCCAGCCCCTGGATCTAATAGTTCCCAGAGTTGGCCCCGAAAGATCCGTGGTGGCGAGCCTCCCCCTATTAAACCCACCTAGGGAGGTCCCTATCAGGGGGTCTATGTAAGTGAGGGGTTAGTTCTTCCATCTTAGCAACATAAACTCCAAAAATTTAGACTTCCCACTGGTATTCCGGCGCTCCTTGGTTATTCAGCAGTCATGCTACTGGAATTCAGAGGGCACATTCCCTCAGCGGGCTCTAGATAACCAATCCATGTAGTACAAAAATGTTGTAAATAGCTTTCTATGGATTTGCATCATCTCCCTGTCCGCAGCCAAAAATATGCACTCTAGCACCACGTGCTCCGGCGTCGCCTCCTTTCTACAATCACATAGTCCTGTGTCCGTTTAGATGTCTTTCAAAAAAGCATCCTTATATGGTCCGTGGCCGGTAATGTAAAAGAAAAATCATGAAGAGTGCTGCAGGAAATCCAGTTTTAAGCAGTTTCTAAAACACCTGGGAATAACTGGTAGGTTTCCCCCTGCTGTTTAAGCTGTTTTCCCAATCCGTCTGCTACTCAGCTATCAATAAATTTTTCACCAGAAATCCATTCAACAACCCTCCCTGATTAGCTCCGCCACCTTTCTAGATCTCCTTTCCTCAACCAAAACATTGCCACTCTCTTCCTGACTTCTAAGTTGATGCCAGATACCAAGGGTTACGCGCAGCGGGATCCATTGCTACAGTCTTTTTAAGGACCAGAGAGCTTTAGAAGTATAATCGTCTGAAGGTTCCTGATCTTCCTTTTGACAAGTTCCTAGCCTTTTTAACCCATGCACTGGCCCCGTAACCCACTATGGAGACTAGCAACACTGATGGTATAACCTTATAAGCAACATAGACAGCCGAAACCTCGACTGTCCTAAAACTTATGATTTTGTTTATGAAAACCCCCCAAAGCTCTTCCGCTTAGTTCGCCACCCCGTGTCTGAATCCATGCTTTCTTTCCCCTAACTAACGTCAAGGGTCTTTGGTGTTCTGCTATGTCTTTAAAAGTCTTTTCTATTAATTTTTTCCCCATTTTGGGTCTCTTTGAATACTCCCCCAAAAAAGCCTGTATTCATCTTTGGGGGGTGCTACACCCCCTTTTTGGGTTAAAATTTTCCCGCACCCAAGAGTCTAAACCCAAAAATGAAATTTCCTTTAATTTTATCTTGGCCTCTTGTTTCCCGTCTTAATTTAAGGGTTCAACCACTATAAAGTAAATCATCTGGGAAAGGCAACCACTCCCCGCCAAAAAATCAGGGAAACGCCCAATTATTTCCAAAAAATCCCAGGGTTCCCAAAACCTATAAACCCAAAAAAATTTGGGGCCCCCAGAAAACCCCATCCCCGGGGAAAAATCTTTTCATAATTTTTTTTTTGCATATTGAATTTTTCCCGAACATCTCAGGTTAGCATTTTTCTATTAAATACCCAAAAGTCCATAAAAACCCCCGGTGAGAATTCCACAAACATCCCAAATTTCCCTTTAGCCGCCCGATAAACGCAGGTCAAACCAAAAAGTTGTCAAAAGCTCTCGAAAATGTCCATAAAATATATCTACTACATAATTTTCCCTTAGCCTGGGCCCAAAAAGGGTTTTATAGCTTCACCCTATGGGAAAACCCCCGGGGTGGAAACTAAACCCCTTTTCCCTGAAAAACCGTACTGTTTCTGATCATAAACCCAAAACCCCCTCTCGAAAGCTTTGGGAGTCTACTAACAAAAATACAAATTTAAAGAAACCCCAAAACCCGGGCCCGTACCCCAAATTATTAGAGATGCGGGTCTTTTTTTATTCCTTTGCTTTTTTCCTAATAAACACCACCTTACTTTTTGTGTCCATATTTTTTTTCCCGGTAAAAAAACCCGGCCTTGGGTTTATGCACCGCGCCCAGGGCGGGCAATATTTTGCTCAATGATTTTCTGAAGGACCTCAAACTTGATCCATTTAGGGCCAAGAGGGCCTTTTTTTTCTTTTCATTTCAGGGTATTACCCTTAAAAAAGTCTTCCCAAAACCGGGGCACTGATTCAATTTAAACCCCTATTATCATATTCCTTCATCAAAATCCTGTCTAGCCATTAACCGGGGGCCTTGTCATCATTCCCCCCGGGTACACATTGTCCCTCCGGGAAACAAGTTACCCGCAGGTAACCTTTCAGAAATCCCTTCCAAGCACAAAAGGCATGTCTCCACCGGGGTTCCTCAGTGTCGAGAAACATCTTCCGTCGCTATTTTAAAGGGTAAGTCCCCAAGCATTGTTCCTAAGCTCTTCTTGAAAATATTTGTTCCCAGCTATCACTCTTCAACCCAATAAACCAAGGGGAATTCATACCCTTTTGTCCTTCTTTCCTTTTTTGTTTTTAAAACTTGAAGGAAAATAAACACGGCCCGCAGGGATTTATTTTTTTCAACTTTTGAATTAACCTCCCCTGCATGCCGGGTTTTGTATTTTTCCTTTCCTTAAAAACCCGCTCAAACCGCTCATTCCAAGATTTATTTCCGGGGTACTCAAGGGGTTTTCCCTTTAAAAGCGGTTAGTTAGTTTTCCAGTAGGGGCCCCCTTAGATTTTCTCAATCAGCCTTCCTGATGTTAATCTCCCGGAAAAATTTTCCCCCGCTTCAACCTGAACAGCTTTTACTCGCCCGAAATTTTAAAAATGATCAGATAATTTAACCCTAAAAAGTCATCTCGCCCAGTACCCTTCAATTTCCCAATATTTTTCAAACTGCCTCTCGATTGCGATTTTTGACGTCTAAAGGGTTTGGGGCCCCTTTTTCCAGTTCTTCCCACATTATGTAGGCGGATTCCCTTTAACTGGTTCATTATTCCAGCTCTAATTTCCACCTTTTTTTTAACCTCCTCTAGTTTTTTTTTCCCCCCTTATACGCTCAATAGCCACCTTTTCTACCATTTGGGCCTTTTCAACACCTTTCCCCTAAACCATAAAAAGGGGACCTGGCCCTTTTTTTAATTTGCTAAGTATATCAATTTGGGTACTTTCATAATGTCAATAATTTTTATCTGGGTCTAGGAATGCTCTATATCCTCTCCCGAACTGGAAGTCCAAAATTGTTTAAGGGGTAAAAGTGCCCCTTCTCGATCTTACTTTTCGATAACCCTATGACCCTTTTTGTTGCCCGATAAGAAAACAATTCCGTGACCCTAATTGACAAATTTAAGATTAATACCACACTCCCTTGGGATTTTCCCCAAATCGCCCTAATTTTTTCGTAGTTGTCAACATTTGGGGATAACCCTCTGGAGATTTTTTTTTTTCAAAAATTTCCCTTGTTTAATTTGTCCTGGGCATCTTTAATTTTATTTTATAAATTTAGGACCTTTTTTTTCTCTATTCAATTTTCCCCAATAAATTTTTATTCTTTTATAATTAATTTTAAAAATTTTTAAAATTTTAAAACCATCTGGAATTTAAACCTTCTAAACTACTTTTCCTAAAATTTCCTAAATTATCATTTTTGCCTAATTTTGTGGGGTTTTGGTTGGTCCAAACCTTTGGGAATTTTAATTGCCGGGACCAAACCCCCCCCCTTGTTTTCCCCCTTTGACAAAATTTGGAAACCCTGTTTTCCGAGCCCTAGGATAATCAAAGCTTTAGGGGACATTCCCCCCATCCACAGCCTGGAATTTTTTTTTTTATTGCCAAAATTTTAATTTGGGCCTGGCATTCTTAAAAAATTTTAAAATCCCCGGGCTTTTTTTACATTGTATCAAAACATTTCCTTTCTATTTTTATTTTTTACATTATCCGATTTTATTTAATCCCCAAAAAGGTTTATTTTGCCTCCCCTGTTCAAGGAAACCCCTTCTTTTCCCTTTTGCACTTTCAACCGGCCGCTTCACCCTCCCCCCTACTTGCCGGTTTCCGGCCCCCCAGGTTTCCATGTTTTTTCTGAGCCGTCCCGGTGACGGGGGGGTCTTTTTCCTTAAATCAAACTTTTTCCCCTTCTTCCTATTTGGGTCGCTTGGGGGGCCAATAACACTTTCGTTTTCCCGAACCAATGGGAAGCTCCCTCTTCTCTGATTGGACCAGGCCCAGGCAAAAGCGGAAGGGGGATATAAACCCCCGGGGAAATCTGGGTTCGAGTTTTTTACCGAAATGACAAAACCCCTCAGACCCGGTGCAAAAATTTTTTCACGTGGCGGGGAAAGGGCATCAAAACGCGGGGCTTTGTACAGACCCTTTTGGGTGAACCCGAACCCCACGGAGGTGACGAAATGTCAACGGGCGATAGGGCCCCTCTAAAAACAAAAAAAAGGCCCCCGGATCCGGGCGGTTTTCCCCGTTTTTTAAAGCGGTTTTCCTTCAAAAGCTGCCCTTGGAGGGGATTAACTTTCCTTGTGGAAATTAAATTTAACGCCGTCCTGTTCCCGAGTCCCCTTCCCCCGGGAAGCTCTGGAAGCATCCCAAACGTTCCTTTCTGTTTTCAAAAAACCGGGTAAGGACCCCCCTAGCTTTTTCCTCCCGCCCGATCAGCTTGCTCGATTTGTCGGGGCCCAAGTTGTTCGAGAGACTAATAATGACGAGATGCCCCGAAAGTTCGGGGGGGGGGGGGCATTTTTGGGTTTGGAGAGCAGTTCGGTTTCGGGGGGGGGAAACGCTACGTCTATCAATTTCCGGCTGGGGGAACAGGTTACGAGGAACTTAAACATAACCGGTCCCCCCCCTGGCCCCCCCCCCTGCCCCCCCCTTTTTGGGGAATTTTTCCCCAAAGGGCCTTGCCCCGTGTTTGGCAGAGGGTCCCCTTTTCAAACCCTCTCCCTAAACCCTGCCCTTTTTTCCTTTAGTTAAGGTTGTTCAATCTTATCTTTCCATCGCACCTTTTCCACTCCCCTTTTTGGGAACGCCACCCCCCAAGCCCAGAACCCACCGGGGCCCCCGGGAGTGCCGCAGGGTTCCATGGGGGGCCCCGGGCTGCTCTTCAGTCTCTATGTGAACGACATTCCAAAATCCCCAGGGGGACCCAGTTGGCTCTGTATGCGGACGGGCACGGCTTTTAGTAGCGGGAAATTTTGTGGCGAGGGCAGTGGTGGGGGAGGCGACTCCAGACGCACCCTGACGCAGTTGGAGGGGTGGCTTTACAAACCCGGGGAACAAGTTTTTTAACGTGGAGAAGAGCAATTTTCAATGCTCTTACATGGAAAAGAAAATACTACAGGCCGGCCCCCCCTCCGGCTGTTCGGAGAACAGATCAGAAAGGGCGGACAGGTTAAAATACCCGGGGCTTACGCTGGAACCCAAAAATGACCCGGAGATTCACTGCCCCAAAGAAAAAAATCAACAAGGCGAAGGGGAAAGGCTGGGGAAAATCCTAGGCCCCCTGCTTAACAGGGCGTACGCCCTGTCTACAAGGAACGGCTGACGCTGTACAAGCAGTTGCTCAGGCCGATCCTCGAACCCCATGCGTTTTCCCGCTTGGGTCACCCGGGGGGGAACGTATATGAGGAGGGGTGCAGGCGTTCCAGGCGTATGTCTGAGGATCATTGTGGGCGCACCTTGGTATGGGCCCCGGAAAGAGACTTTTTTTTACGTTTACCTGGATATGCCTACCCAAACAAGGACCACTTCCGGAAAAATGGGGGGCCCGTCTTTCTACGCTAGACTTCCCCCTGCCCCAAACCTCTTATCCCGGGGCTTGGGAACTACGTCTTTGACCCTGTATTTTACGGGGATTTTAAACTTTTTAAACCCATCAAAACTATTGGATATTTTTTCCAAAGGGAATTTCAGGGAAAGGGAAAGGTAGAATTTATTAATTTTGCATTTCACCCCTTTTTACGTGATAAACAGTGAAAGGTATTTAAGAATAAACACCAATATAAACTCCCGGGAAATTAAAATCCGAACTCTTCTCACTGGAAAAACGGGAAAAGGGACTAGATTAACCCTTTTTTGGATTGCCCCCCCTATTAGGGGTTGAATAAAAAAAGGGAAAACTTTTAAAAAACATTCTTCAAAAATTTAGGATGCAGAAGACAAAATTTGCAAACCTTTTTTTCGGGTTTTCATATTTTTTTTCCCCTTTCCCAGTTCAATTTTTTGGATGTTTTGGATTTTGGTTAAAAAAAAACAGTTTAGAAAATTCAAACATTTTTCCCTTACGATAAACTTGGGTTTTTAAACTTTTTTACTATATTATTTAGTCATTCTATAGGTTTTGATAATTCTTTTAAAGGGTGACCGCTGAAGATAACATGACTTTTGAAAATATATTAAAATTTTGTTTAGTAACTAACTTTACTGTTCTTCCTACCCAAAAACATACTGTTAAAAACCCCGTTTCGCCCTTGGACTCCGGGGAAATAGACAATTTACTTTGCTTCCGAAGAGGAGAGTAGGCCCCACATATATTGGTTTACCCTAGTATAATCAATTGTAATGGAAGAACCATATTGTGTCAACTGCCGCGTTTAAAATGGGTTTTGCAGTTGTCACTTTGACTAATCTTTTAAACTCAAAAGCTGCTGAAAGAAAAGAAATTTTATTTTTTGATAATGTTGTCCCTCCTATATTTTTATCTTTTAAAAGACTCTTTTTTATGGTGATCCACTAAGTCCAAAATGTCATATAAAAGGGGCCCTTTTTGTTATAAAAAAATTTTTTTTGCCATTTTAATATAATTTTTTGGGGTTATTTTATAGTTATTAAAGATATATCCCTTTGTTTACAACTGTAGATCATACGGTTTTTACCTATCAAACAGGGGGAAATAAAGATTAGTATAGTTTCTAGTTTTCAGGTAGGTTTGGCCCTTTTATTGAAACCCGGACCGGGAGTTTAAAATTTTTTTTAGCCCATACTTTTTCAATGGGCATAGTTTAGTGGCAATAAAAAGAGGTATGTTTCAGTATCCGTTCTGAATTTAAATTTGCATATACACATGATTTAAAACCCCAAATTTATGTAATATCACTTTTGGATTTAAAATTTTTTAAAATTTTTTTTGCATTTAGTTTTCATTTTTTTGTAGAAACGAAATGTCACAGTTCCATGCCCGTTGGCACCGGACAGAATATCAAACTATCTAGCCCGGTTTGCAAGTGAATTTGGAGTAATGAGGTTCAAACACAGCTGGGTGTACTAAAAGTGGGTTTTTATGAGTGGGTTTTTCTCTCTTCCCCTATGCAAAACCAGTAACATTTTTTTCTCAATTTAGCTTTCTCAACATTTTCCCATTAGTTTTAAATTAACGCTATAACCCAAATGAGCTTAAAATGTGGAGGAAAAAAGACTTAATGATCCCTCCCAATATTTTTGGCCTATTTAAAAGTTGACAAACATAAAATTTTTTTATTAAAAACTTTTTAAAATTATAGTTTAGTTTGGGGTTTTGGGGCTTCAATTTTGGTTTTCTTATTTAATGTATTTAAAAAACCCTTTTGGTTTTGCCAAAAGTCAGGGGCTCGATTAAAGTGGGTGTCATTTTTTTTTTATATTTAGATTAAATAAGTAAGCCCGTATTCTTAACAAATGTTGTATTGGAATATACCCAATAAATACAAAGGAAACTGTAAAAGGGCCAAAAAAACGCTTGACTCCAAGTCTTTGGTGGCTTTTTCTGAACTCAAAATAGGTGACAAACCGTATATTCGGGGATATTAGAAAATTTGGCGATAACTCCCCAGCTCAATTTTTCCGTGTATATTTTGATGGGGTTTTTTAAATCATATTTGAATGAAAAACTAAACTTTTGGTTCTAAAAAAACATCCTTAAATTTGGCGTAGTACATTGTTCGGATTCAGGGTGTTTCTTTAAATGATCTTAGGGACAAACCGTAAAAAAATTTATATAGGTAATTTTAATTTTTGGTATTTTGTATCATTGGTGGACCTTATTCTGAAAAAAAGAAATAACCCGTTTTCTATTATATTTTTTTTTAATTTACATGTGGTGACCACTGTGGTAAAATGGTTTTATGTAGTCTTACACAACTTTTGGGGTACAGTAAGAACATAGGAAGGAACTTTTTAAAAAAAACAAACATTTTTTTGGGAAAACTTGAAATGTTCAATTATATTATTAGTATAAGTTGATAGTTATTGAAAAAATCTTAAAAGTTACAGTTTAGATACTGACGTTTGGGACCATGATAAAAATTTTTAAGTCGTTTAAAAACTGTAGTGCTATTTATTAGGGGTTTTTTTTTATAGACACCCAAAATAATGTAGGGGATTCATTCGGGACTGACATTTTTTTTTAAACTATGTTTGGAAAGTCATAAATTGCTTTCCTCAGGCAAGTAGAATTGTATCATAAAAGATGGGCGGGGACGGGCCCCCGACAGCGTCCAGACAATAATACCCCAACACCCCAAATTGGTGAGTAAGAGTTTTTAATCACAAAAAAACAATCGATAAAAATTTAAAAAAACAAAACTAGGAAAGGTATCTACTGTTAAATTTTTACAGTTTAAATCAAAAAAAGATAACTTATTTGATAAAGTAAAAATAACTACCTAAGACAAAACCCAAAAAAAATATATTTGTTTTTCAATGTATTTGAAAGGGCATGCCAAAACTTCCCAAGATGTGTTGGCAAGATAGATCTGGTTAATGCCCCAAACCACGGGAAAGGGTTGGGGGGGGGGGGGAAAGGGTGTTAAGCTTTCCCTGGTATGTCAGAATTGCCTAAAAGAAGTTGAAAATATCTGGGGTTGGGTTTGTGGGGGGGGTGGGCGGGCACGAAGCG
Source organism: Timema cristinae (assembly GCA_039000515.1). NCBI lineage: Eukaryota > Metazoa > Arthropoda > Insecta > Phasmatodea > Timematidae > Timema > Timema cristinae. The sequence goes on from JBCFYV010009882.1 coordinate 32,482,471, forward strand.
ATAGCAGATTTCCCTTGCGGCATCGCTGAACTAATTTAAAAAAAATTTGGCACAAAATTATGTAAGTTTTTGATTTTTAAATTTGAAAAAAATGTACCTTTATTTGAGCAAAAAATTCATTGTTTTATGAAAAAAAAATTTACCCCACTCAAAACATAAATGCCCAAATTTTTTCATCAATTTAATAAATTTAAACAAAAAGGTTGTTTAAATATTTTTTTTAGAAACAAGAAATAATTGAATAAAAAAAAAAAAAAACCCTACTCCTCTATTTCATAATCCAATGTCCAAAATAGGTGTTTAATTTTTTTTTTTTTTCTCGCCCCAAAAGTTTGGGTATCACAGAAAAAAACAATCAGGCAGCTTACTGCTAGCGCTTTGTCATCATGAGTATTGGGTAGCTCGACATTCAACGTGTTCACATTGTTCCGTTTAACAAAAAATTTAAAACAAAGATTTTTAATGACTTTATGACCAAAATATTGAAAATCTGTGATTTTTCAAGGACTTTCGGGGCCCCTTTTTTGAAATTTGGGTAGTTTTTCCCCATGACTTTTTGGGATTTCATGCCCCAGTGGGACACCCTGGTATAAAATAAAAAAACTAAAAAAAAGGGGAACAGAGTGTCCCAAAGGGCCCCAATTTTTTGTTAAAAAAATTTCTGTCAAAAATTTTAAATGATAAATTGTAAATCATGAACAATCTATAAACATAACAAAAGTAAACTCCATGATGGAGCCCACAAGCGGGGTTAAGCAACCGAGGGCCACAGCGTTAGAGATGTAAGTTTCAACTTTTTTTTTCACAGAAAAAGGGAAATTTTGGAAGTGTCGGGGATAAAACCGGGAACCCTGTGGATCTGTAGCGAGGAACTATATACTAAATACAGAGGTGGACAAAACAAAAGCAAATAAATAACAAAATTAATTTTGTAAAAAAAAATTTTTTCCCCCGGGGTAGTTTTTACAAATTCTTTTAAAAGCTCACCTTATTCACAGAAGAACATTATTAACCTATATAGAACTTTTTATTTTTTAAAAAAAATGTCATAACCATGGCCCCAAAATTATTTTAATATGTTTTTTAATATGCTTTTTATACCCTTAAATATCAAAAATAAACCCAAGCCAAAAATTTTCATAATCAACAGATTTTTTCATTAAATTTTGGGGGTTCTTAATGATGTTCAGTATTCATGAACATGCCTCAGATCACATTAACGCTTTTTTGGGATGCACAGCCCCTGTATATTCCTTTTTTACTCAAGGCTACTTGATTCATTAATTCCTCCTCATAAAATATTTAAAAAAAAATTAGTTCAACATTTTTGGGAAAAGGTAAAAACTTGGGGGAAAATAAATTTAGTTATAATAAATTGAAAATATTTTGCACCAAAAAAATACCCTCACCCCAAAAAATTTTTTCCTCACACTCGAAAATATTTTTTTTTCCCATTTTTTTATTGAAATTTGGGGTCTACTTCGGGTTTTAATTTTCATTAGAATATGTCCCAAGTTTTATAATCTTTTTCATATTTTTCAAATTTTCGTATTTTTTAACATGCACCTTCTGAACCAAATGATTTTCAGCACTTTATTCATATTTAACTAACTTTAAAAACTGGGGGACACAACCCCGGGGGGGGGGGGGGGGGGGGGGGCCCCCAGCAGTTAATTCATCAATGATATTTTTTAAAGCAATACGGGGAAATTGATTTGGGGAACCCTTTAAGCTCAAATAAAAAACCCCAAAATTTTTATAAAAATTTGATCTAAATGTTGGACTTTTTTAATCAAAAAAATTTTAAAAAAAATATTTTTTTCCACGGGGCCAAAGAATTAACCCGGGGATGTAAAAAAGGGCCCCTTTTTTTTCCCTTGAAAACCCCGGTTAACTTTTTTAAATTTAATTACCCAGGCCCTGGGTTTTAAACACCAATTTTTAAAAATAGGAAAAAGTAAAATTACTCAAATTTTTAAATTTAAAATTTCCCAAAAAATTTTATTGGCAACCTTAAAAAAATTTGGAGTTTTAAAAAAAATTTCCAAAAATTTTATAAGGCCCTGGGAATGTTTTTTAAACAAATTAAAATGGTTTTTTCCCTTTGAAAAAAAATTTTTTCTTGTGCTAAACGAAGAAATATCAAAACCCCCAAACCCCCCCCCCAAAAAAAAAACCCAAAAAAATTTCCCCCCCGGGCCCCTTTTTCCCAAAAAAAAATTTCAAAAAATAATTAAATTTTTATACTTACAAATTCAAAAAAAAAACCTTTTGGTAAAAAAAAATATGAACAACCCCCAACCCCAAAAAAATTTTAAAACCATCCCCCAAAAAAACCCCCCCCTTTTTCCCCAAAATCCTCAAACATGAAATTTAGAAATTAAACCCCAAAATAAAAAACCCCGGACCACTAAAAAAATGGGGTTTCCCCCCCAAGGGGTTTCCGTTATTTTTTTTTTCATTCCCCGGTTTCTTTCCTAAAACCAGGCGCCCCGGGACCCCAAAACCCGGGAGTCGAAAATAAAATTTTTAAAATACCTCGCCCCCCCATCATATTTTGGTATTTAGATAAAAAAGAATTACCCCAGTTTCTTTTTTTGGGCAACAAAAGCCCAACGGGGAAAATCTGTTTTGACACTGTGTTTTCCTTTTAAAAAAACATCGCATGAAAAAATTTAAAGGGTCGCCCCAAAAAAATCAAATAAGAAAAGTTTTTGGTTTGAAAAAAAAGAAAGCACAAAAATATAAAAAACGCTGTTATGTTGCTTTTTTTTTTAAACCCAAATACATTTTTAAAAATTTTGATTTAAAATTTTACAAAAAAATTTAAATTTTTGGTGGACCCTATAAAATTTGGGGAATTTTTCACACTTGCCCTTTCCCTTTTTGGTTTTTTTGTATGGGTTAAAAATATTAGGGAAAAAAGGGTTTGCCCAAAAAATATGCATAAAATAAACCAAAATAATTGGGGGATTTTAAAAATTTACTCAACCTTTAATTTACTTCGTAATAACTTTTGATAATAACTGTAATAATAATTATTGAAAATTTACGACTGGGGGCCCAAAGGGTTTTTTCTTAGGGGTGCAAATGATTTGACTTTGGGTGTTTTTAAAATTTTTTCAAATAATTTTTTAAAAACCACTATAAATTTTCCACCCAACCCAACCCCCCCCATAAAAATTTCAAAAAATTTTTTAAAAATAAATATTGAAATGTCAATAAATTTTTTGGGGTTGAAGGTTGATAAAGAAGAATTTTGGGGCTGCCGGGGGTTTTAAATTTTTTTTTTTTTTTGTCAAAAAGGGGGGCAAAAAATTATGCCTTTTAAAACGGAATTTTGGTTTTTAAAACAGGGGCCTCCTCTTTTCACTGGGTGCAACTGGTTTTACGGGCCCAAACCCTCATTTTTAAATTTTCTGAAGCAAAGAAACAAAAGCTTCCCTTGGGGATTAAAATAGCAAAAAAAAATTTTTTTGTAAAATAAAACAAAAAATTGGGAAAAAATTGGGGTTAATAATTTTTTTGTAATAAATACCCAAAAAAAAAATATCTATTTAAAAAAAAAAAAATTGGAAAAAAACAACTTAAAAAAAAAAATTTTTTTGCATTATTGGGGGGGAAATTTTTCAACGATCACGAAATAAAAAAAGAGCTTAACTCCCTTTTGGGGAAAAGCGTTTCCCCTTTTCCCCCCTAAAAGGGGCGTACAGACCCGGAAACAAACTTTTACAAAAAAAAAGCAAGTGGACAAACTGGCTGGCTGATCACCTGAAAAGAACTACTTTTCAAAAAAAAAATTTAGCTTCACATAACTTTTTTTAAAATTAACTTTTGGGGGCTTTTATTATTATAAAAATTTGTTTCAATTTAAATTTTCCTCTTAATTTTTTTTTAATTTTTGGGAAACTTTTCTTTCTTTTTTGTTTTGAAAAAAGCTATGTTTTACCCATCTTTTGGCATCCAACCTTTTAAAGGGTTGCAACGCTCAACGCTTTTCCCCATCCCCTTTTCTGGCCAGTTTTTTTTTTTAAATCTTTAAAAGAAAAACACCTTAAAAAATACCTATCAAATTCACTTTCCCTCCGTTTGGGGCTCACTTTTTAAAAATTTCCCTTGGCCCAATCTCCTTTTTTATTTTGGGAAAAAATCGTTCAGTAAAAACCCAAATCCATTTTTAAATTTTCCCCTTGCTGAAATATCGTACCTTTCCTTTCTTCTTGGGCTTTTTTTTCCTTTTAAAGATGAGATGATGTGATTTATGAAAAAAATAAAAAAAATAATAATAAAAATAATAATAAAAGTCTTTTTTTGGGGAAAAAATTTAAAAAACCAAACCTTTTCTTACACTTAACCTTTTGTTTTTTAAGGGCCAAACCTTTCTCCATTAAAGGATATTTTTAATTTTCTTCTGAAGCGCGCTTTTAAAAGGGTTTTAATTTTTTCCTTTCAATTGCCCCCAAGAAAAAACAGGAAAGGGGAACGAATGGTGGACCCAGCAAAAGGAAAAAAGGGACCTTGATGTTTTTGCAACAAAATTGGCTCCCAGGGTTTTTTTTGGGGGTCAACCCAGTAATTTTATTTGAAACTTTTTTCCACCTTCATTGGGGCACCCCCACCCAAAATTTTTCCCTTTTAATTTGGTGCGCGGGGGAATTCCGTTTTTACGTTTGGGTTTTTAAAACTTTCCCGGGGAACTTTAAAAAATGAATTTTGTTTTTGGCCCTGACATCCCCCAGGACAAAAGGGGAATTTAAAACCCTTTTAAATTTTTTTCCAAACTTTTTTTAAAAAATTTTGGGTTACACTCAAAACGTTTTTTTTACAACCCGGCTTTTTAAATTTTTCCCTTTTTAAAAAATATGATTTTGGTGGGGGTTCAAAAAATGTCTTCCCCAGTTAAGCCGAGACAGATTCGGGGGAATTTTAAGGCTATGGGGTTTTAAAAAATTTGGACTAAAACCCTTTTTGGGATGGGGAAATAAATCGGCGGGGTTCTTGACTTTTTGAAAAAAATTTTTTGACGCCATGAATAAAAAAAAAAAAATTAAATTCTGTTAACAATCATAATTTTTTTAATGGGGATTGGGTTTTTAATTTAAATTGGGTTTTTTTAAATTTTTTGGAGAGGAAGCTCAGCTTTTTAAAACCCAAAAAATTTCAAAGTAAACCCTAGTGTATTTCTTAACACGAAAAATATAAAAAATGTAGCCCATCCCTAGACCAGGGGAACTACAAAAATACTAATTACAAAACATGTAATGAACTAAACATTAATTTTTGAAAAATTTTAAGGTAAAATAATGAAGGTTCAAAGAACCATAGTGACCTGGCATATCTGTAGGGACTAAGAAATTTTAATGTATATAAAACATAGTTTTTTTTTAGGGAAAACAAAATTTTATTCTTGACCTAGTTCTTTTAATGTAATTATTTCCTTTTTTCCAGAAATGATAAATTAAAAAAAAATGGGCTAATTTTTAGCATAATGAATAGTTTTTTTACAAATTAAACCAAAAAGCCAAACTTTCAAACCCAAAACACAAAATTTAAAAAAATCAAGACCGTTTAAACCAAAACCCCCTAAAAATTTAAAATTTTAACTACTACCTAACCTTGAAATTCTTTCAGAAGAGATAAAAAAAACCATTATTTGGGTAGTTCAAAAAACAAAAAAGAAATAAGGTAGCTAACAACTTGAGCACATTGGTTTGAATGAAAAACTTTAAAGTAGTAAATCCCCTTAAAACTCAAACGATCTTTTGGGTCTAGGGAAAGAAGGGTATTACAATTTCTCCAAATAGTCTTCTTTAAAAATTTTATAAAAAAAGGCGAAAGTTTTAAAATTTTCAATGCTGTTAAAAACTTTAATCAACACAATTTTTGTTTTATTTTTAAATAAAACAACATTGAGTATTTCATATATTCATACAAATTAGATGTAACATTTGTTACAAAAGGAAACCCCCCCCATGTTAACCTTCACGCATAACTCTCCATTTTTATTCATCCCACCCACTCCAAATAGTAACGAAAATAAAATTTTCTTCCTAAAAATAGTACTCTTCTCTTTGTAGTTTTCATAGTTTTTATTTTATATCATTAACAATTTTTAACAATATAAAACAAGAATATAAAACAAAAATAAACTCAAAACAAAAAAAAACTGTTTTGTGTATTACCAATTGTAATTTTTCGGATAGGCCCAAACCCCCAAGACGGCCAAAAACACTTGGGAAACCCCAATTGGGGAGTGAACCGAGCCCAGCCCATGATGTTCCAACAACTAACTCCACACCAACGATACACTAAAAATGGGCCGGGCCCAAAAATTGGGCCCTTTACTAAGGGAAACTGCTTACCTACCCTCTGATTGGAGAGACGTGAATTACATCCACAGCATCAGGAGATTTAAGAAATATCTTTTTGGAAGCAGATGGACTCTGACAACAAGTGGGTCTACTGATGAACGAAAGCTTCTAGAAGGGCCCAATTGATGTCACCGAACAGTGTTTTTTTGTTCTTTTCCCCTCTTGCGTCCCTAAACAACGAAACCCTATAAAAAGTTTGTGGGATACTAAAATGACTAATTTGATTTTAACGTTTTTAAGGAGTGGGGACTGTCCCCGGATTTGGACAATGGGGCAGAATAATCATTCAAAGCATTAAAGTTCTAAAGGGCATAATCATGGCGGGTTTTTATTTTGGGGGCTCTAAATTTTAAAAAAAACTTTTTAAATGTTAGCCAGATTAGGCCCCTTTGGGAATTTTTCTAATTTTCAAAATTTTTATTTTTTACTTGAAAATATATTTTGAAATCAAACTCAAAATTTTTTTCTGTCTCCACTTGGGCAAAATAGGGTCTGTCACGATACTTAGACTTTTTTTGATAACCACAATTTTTAATTTATTTAGTTTTGCACAATTTTTAATTATAAAAATTTTTTGGATTTTTGGGGTTACCATTTTTTTTGAAATTTTCATTTTTAGGGTAATGTTTATTTTGTAATTGCATTTTGAAGTATTGATTAAAGTAACGTAAATTTTTTCTGATTCGATAAAATAAATATATTATAAGACGAATTGACATTAATATATTTTCCAAATCTTTTACTATGCTTTGCTTCATGTATTGTATTATCTTTATTATAACAAGTAAGTTCTTGTTGATGTTTCCAATTTTTGTGTGAGATTCGATAGTGCCGCGGGAGTTTGACTAAAGTCTGTAAGCCAAATTCTCGTGTCATTTAAAATATCTGAGAGATATAAAATATTTATATCAAAGTTTGAATTCTGCATTCACTGGAGTGAATCAGACACTTTGGTAACATATTAAAGATGCCCATAAGGCTCTAATTTTGTCATTATGTAATTTCTTGATGGATATTATTTGCAATAATTGTTTGTACTATAATCAACATTATGGGTCAAACTGTCTCTTCAAGACTGACCCATTTGATTGTAGGATAGGCTACGTGTTTTGTAACATTCCCTCAATTTAACTGCGCGAAATAATATATGAAGTTTATTATTTAATTTTGATTTTCAACATACCTCATTTGGATTTTTGAGACCATGTAAAATATTATGCCTGTTGTTATTACTTGAATAAACCATTCATATTGTTATTTTTTAATCTTGCAATGTTTTACCTTTTTGTATGTTCCTTAGATTACCCCCACTCCCTTTTATATTATTTGTGGTCGTAAGTAAAAGGAAGTAGAGTGGGCGTAGCACTGCGCCACTCTGCTTTTGAGCTTAATTAGCAAATTAGCTATCTATATCTTTCTGTTCTGTGTTGAAATTATTATTGTATATTTCAATTTTTGAAAAAAAATTTTTCCTGAATTTAATTTTGTGTATTTCTGTTTCATGATGGACGACACGACTACGGACGCTACGAATGGGGGAGCAGCGGCTGATGACTCTGGGGAAAGTCTATGGTCTACCGTCTCAATAAAGATGGCCTTATCTCCGAGCTAGCCAAGGAGGGTGCATTGTTCACAGGAAACCACCGTTGTCAGGCTTCGTACGATTCTCCTGGGAGTTATATCAGAGAGCGATGCGTCTAATGACACTGGAGCAGTGGGAATGGAGTATCACCATGCAGTAACGGTGAGGGTTGGAGCTCTGGTTGAAATGTCACCTGCTTTGGTGAGTGATAAAACTCAAACTAAAAATTCTCACCGATTTTGTTAACCGTATACCACTGTGTGATGGTCAGGATAGCTCATCTCTGTTTTATTTTGGTTGAAATTGACTAGCGTTTGTCGTCTGGTATAGGCTCTGAGTCTGAGTTTGTAGCTCTTTGTTTAGGGAAAACTTCTGGGTATTTGACCCAATTGTTCTCGGAAGGTTAATTCAAGGGTTAGTTGGAGACATGTTAAGCAAAAAGTTTTGGATGGTCTGTCCCCCC
>JBCFYV010009882.1:32503958-32559699 GCA_039000515.1 Timema cristinae
CATCCGGGCCCGTGAGACAACCCTTGGGAAGTGAACCCGCTTTTGCGTGGAGGTTTAGAGTGGTTTACTTCGAGACCCTTTGCTGTCCAGGAGAAAAAACATCCAGGCCGTGGGGACAACCCTTGGGAAGTGAGGCCTCATTTGCGCGGAGGTTTAGAGTGGATGCCGCACAAAAAAAAAGTTCCCCTCGCCCCTCTCAGCCATCCCGAGTCCTTATCCCCCACCCCCCTACCTCACATCACCATATCTATCTCAACCCTCCCACATCCAATTATGCAAATGAGCTCCAACCCTTTTCATCCCCCCCTCCCACACCCTCAGGAACCCTCCCAAACCCCCATCACATCTCTCAGTCATCCCCCCACCTCCCCATCTCACATCAACATACCTATCTTTGTCATCTCAGGAACCATTAAACTCGTGATTAATGGGTGTCCCCGTATGCTCACTTCTTACCTACTGGCATAGACTCATTAATGATTATTGGAAGGTAAACAAACAGATTAGATTCAACCCTTATCCTATGCCTAGTACTGATTCCGCTTTCCAACATCTTGGTGGAGCTAAGTTCTGTAGCTTAATCGACCTCAATGCTCGTTTTTTTGCAATGTGTGCTTACTGAACGCTCTAAGCAATACACCGCGTTTGTCACTCCGTGGCAAGTGTACGAGTTTAACTGCGTTCCCCTTGGATGTTCTATTGGAGGTCAAGCTCTCAATAGTGTCTTGATCACATTTTGAAGATTGCAAGTTTAAGTTCGTCTTTAGTTATCTAGACGACATTTGTATTTATAGCAATATTTGGTAGGAGCATTTGACTCGTATTAAGATTGTTTTGTGTAAACTCAGAGATGCTGGGCTTACTGTAAATCCTGAGAAAGCTACGTGGGCCACCACGTCTATCAAGTACTTGGGCTATATTATTTCTGAGGGTAACCTGTTGGTGGACCCTGAGCGAGTAAAACCCATTGTTGATTTTCCTGCACCTAAGAATATTAAGGGTGTTCACGTTTCTTTTGAAATGTTGCGTGTTACGCAAAGTTTATTCCCTACTTTTCGGAGATTGCATCTCTTTTGACTTGTCTCAAAAAGAAGGGTTCAAAGTTTGTTTGGAGTGAGGACCAGACAAGGGCGTTTTCTTTGTTGAAGAGGTCCTTAATTTCCCCTGAAGTGCTCAAGACGCCAGACTTTCCTCTCTCGTTTCAACTACAGGTAGATGCATCTTCTCATGCACTCGGGGCTCTGCTGTTTTAGTATCATCCGGAGGGGTTATTTCCCGTTGCTTTTGCGACTAAAACCCTTTCAGAGGCAGAAAGGAAATACAGCGCCTTCTAGAAGGAATATCTAGTTTGAATATTCGGGGTAGAACGATTCTCTGACTATCTTGAGCAAAGGGAATTCGATCTCTACACAGACAATATGGCCTTGGCGTGGATGTGGTCCCACCCAAAGCCACTTGGGAAGATTGGCCGTTGGGTTTTGCGCCTTTCGCAATTCAAGTTCATTAACCACCATATTTATGGCAAATATAATGTTGTGGCTGATACCCTGTCTAGGATGAATGAGGGATCAGATGTCATTGGTGCGTTATTCATACTATCCCTGATTCGTTTGTGTCTATCTCTAAGCATCAAAGAGAGGATCCCTTTTGTATTGAGCTGTTTGAGAAAAGTGAGAAATGTAAGGATATGGGTAAATATGGTGTGTTCAAAGGGCTTGTAGTTTCTTTTGATCAAGATGACAAGAGAAGGATTTTTGTGCCACAGAAAACAAGACCTATATTATTGAGTTATTCCTATGACACCCTATTTGGAGGGCAACTGGGAGTACTCAAAAACCCAACATAAAATCTCAAAAGAGTTTTTTCTGGCCCAGCCTGTATAAAGACGTATGAGATTGAGTTAGGAATTTTGAGGCCTGCCTTAAAACTAAACCTGCCCTGAACTCTCGCGTTGGCCTACATTCGTCCGTTATAGCTCAAGGCCTCTGGGAAAAAGTGATCATCGACTTTGTTGGTCCCATTACCCGGTCATCTAAGGATAATACCTGTATGTTAGTTTTAGTAGATGGAGTTTCCAAGTTTGTCGTCTTAATTCCCCTTAGGAACATGAAAGGAACTACTATGGTAAATGCTCTAACTACTAGAGTTTGGTCACTGTTTGGTACCCTATAAGGGTCGTGTGCGATAATGGCCCGTGTTTTAGGTCAAAATCGTTCAAGGACATATGTTTTGGATGGCACATTAAACATGTAACCATGTAAATTCTGGAAAGGGATGTGGATGGAAGTAAGAAGGTTGTAAGGTCTGGCCGAGCTTATCACACTATCTGACACAATTATGTAGAGGTTATGGGCTCACTATTACACTTCCACATTTAAATATTCGTGACTTCTGGCTATCATTTGTAGGTGAGGGATCCAAGCGAGAGACACAAGAAAACACAATCAATCATAGTAATAATAAACACATATTTTCTCATTTATAACTGTTCATTAAAAATATTAATATTTTATTTTAATGCAACGTAGGAACTAAAACTATTAAGTTCGTAAGAAAATGTTTTCATAAATAACAACACTAATAAATATTTTAAAGAGATATTTTATCGAACAATTATTCAATATATCTGAATCGTTGGGTGCGCGAGGTAAGTTTCAGGATCATGTTTGGTTTGCTCGTAGCTGGAAGTTCTGGGTTCAAATCTCAGCCACGTGGACCGAGGGCTGTTCTTCCCTAGGTGTTTATCCATACTTCCTTCACGCAAATGCGGATACGCTTACTTTAATATATATTTTTCCTTAGCTCTACTCCGTTATTATAATTAAAATGTGTATAACAGATGGATAGTAGCAGGGCCGAATTAATGATAATAATTTTGTTTGGTATTAAACGTATTAATTTGATTATTTGAATTTTTTATTGCGTGGGTAAGGAACGGGTCCAACTACTAGTTTTATTTATTTGTTGTATTTAACGTGCGCTTTCTGAACCAAATGATTATATAAGCACACAAGAATTTCTATGAGTGAGAACAAAAGGGCCTAACAATTTTGCCGGGAAAGGTATTTTCACAAACCTTACATGGTTATCTTATATACCACAATCAACATGGGACCAATGGCTTTACTTTCCCTCCAAAAGAAGTTATGCTATGAATTGTTATCACTCGAAAGAAATCCTTTGACCCCGGCGAGGTTTTTAACCCACGAACACCGGGTCTTGAGGCGAGCACTTTACTCCAAGACCAGTGAAGTTGACCAAACTGCTAGCATAAAGATAGCGCAACAAACACAAAACCAAATATTGTTCGAGAATAGGAATAAAAATCTCAACTAAAATCATGTATGGCTGCACTAGTGAGCACGTAAACTAAATGCAAGTCTAATTTAGTCTTGCCTACTGGCAACGGGGAGATCGGGGTTCAATTCGCAGCCGGTCATTCTCGAAATATTTTTTCTAAATGTTATTCTTTTATTTCTATATGCAAGTATAGGTACTTTTCACCTATATTCTACCTTCATCACCCACCTACCCTATTAACGGGAGTAAATTTGTATAGTTCGAACGGTTAGTAAGGCAATGAGCTAAAAACTAAAGTCGAAGAACGTCGAGCAGGACCTTATCTAGGGTGCTGTACTCATTATAGGAGCCGGGGAAAACCTTAACTAAAATGCCAAATAGCTATTTGTGCTAACTTTTTATGCATTTTTTTAATCTGCATATTGTTTTTCTCATTAAAAAACTTTACACGAATCAACAAATTGAGGAGCTTTGAGCGTAAAAATCACCACTCCTCTTTTGATTAGAAAAGATGTCAAATATATAATGTCAATAGATATATTATATTAGTTTATTTCTAAGAGAATTTTAAATATTTTATTCCTATACACTCATTAGGTAAATACAAATATTTATGGTTATTTAAAAAAGTAAACTAAAGATTAGGGCCAATGTTAAAGTGTGTTAAATTAGTGAAGAACATTTTTTTAAATAACGGCTGTTACCATAAGCTACGGAATTTTTTTTAAATAGTATATTGACTTAGTGTTAACATTTATGTCTAATTCCCTTTTTAATTTATTGTTTTACAAACTTGTGTGCATTTTATGTATTTGAAATATCAATTTCGTGTTGACAACTACAAATATGTTTTATGTTACATACTGTTTTTGGTTTGACAAATACTGTGCATTTTTATTAATGTATTTTAAACAAATAATTATTTAAGCAAATTTTTTTTTTTTGTCACTACATGAACGTCATTGTTCAACGCTCGATTTATTTATCTGACCATAACATAATAACTGTCCAGATAGCAAGACATTCTTTTGTGACTAAAATATTATATTGTGTTTACTGGGGAGGGGGCTAGAGAAGAGACTTATTTCAAATAATGGTTTAGGGTGGAATCATCTCACATGTATAATTTAATAGCAGACTGATCCATTCTTTGTACTATATCAAACTATTCAAATTAGGACGTTCAACATCCGGCTGCTATCATTTATATAATTCCTCCTTGCACAATACCAAGCTAACTATGGCAATTATAATTTAAATTTTACGCTCAGAGTTCACTCTTAAATTTTAAATTTTAACACTTCTTATTTTCTGGAGTAGTCCTTCTACCTTTTCCCCAAATTCCAATTTTCTACCAAAGTTGAAACGTCTTTCTTATTTTGACTCCCTCCTCCAAGTCCTGGAGCCCAATTTTGAAATTCCTCATTTTGTAAATTTTCCTTGTTAAATGAGGTGGTCTTTCTAAATATCTTCAAAATTTCAATTTTTCATCCTATTTCGAAGGGGCTTAGATTTTTCTGAACACACACCCTAAACTCACTTTTGTTTTTTATATATTACTAGTAGCATGAAGTACAGCTTTTCCCGGAAGAAATAGTTTAGGGTAACTAAAAAGATTAAAAAGGGTAAAAATTAACTCAAATTAATTTTTAAGGGTTATGTAATAAGTTAAAAATAAGGTTTAAGTATATAAAAGGGGTACTAAAAGAAAAGTAACGGACAGACAGACGGCATTGCGGAAATCATGTTTTTGGATTCAGGGGGTCATTAAACGTTGACATTTATCGAAATTTCGAGTTAGATTTTTTTGACAATCACAATACTAGAAGATATATATCGTTCCTTGTATTGATTTTTGTTATTTTTAAAACAGTAAATAAGGTAGTTTTAATTCAATATTTATCTGGCTTTGGCCTTGCATACAATATATAGAGTCTAGTATGAATTTGCTTTTTTTCATTAGGAAATTCAGGGGTTATTTTAATGTGTAGAAGCATTTATCTCTTTTGAAATATAAATTGTAAATCTGGTTTTAAAAGGTATCTTATGCACTCGACACATATTTAATGCTTTTTATTTTAACAATCACATAATTAATGTATTTATTAAACTAGTATTGAGTCTTGGGGAGACCAATTACCAGTTTTTCCCTCTATTGGGTGTGCCACTGAGCTATATATATATATATATATATATATAAAACACATACATACACGAGTATATAACATCCAAGGAAGAAAAACAGATAAATTCCGCACTAGTCTTTTTTCGGTGGTATAGCTTCAATTTGAAGAAACACTCAAATATTCTATGTTAATAGGCTGCCATTTATAAATTATCAGAACTACATCATATCTATTAAAATAACTGATTTTTTTTTTTTTGCTTAGAAACATTTTTGACAGTATTTTATTTTGTGATAAATTAATGGAAAACTATCACTTTATAAACATTTTCACGTAAATTAAAATGTATAGTACTACACAATCTTACATATTACTCTCTCATATAGTAACTAACCAAGTGTTGGTTTTACTTCCATTGTATATTACAATTAGGAAAGAAATTTTAATAATTTGTCGCCAGTAGCCCATAAGGGAGTGTCTGTGCGGTGCACTGTACCATTTATATTATTTTTTCAAACCTTTAAACACTTTAAGCAAGATTGATCCTGCTAATTTTAAAGTATGGTGTTGCAAGTAAAGAAATGCCTACTTTGATGAGTTTTGTTTAAATCTTTATATTAATTGTATAAAGCCGAAAATGACCGAACTCGATTGAGTATATACATAAATTTGGACACCCTTCGCTTATAAATTGTGGGCAGGAGGAAGATCACAAACCAAACATGTTTGTGTCCTTGTATATTATGTGTGCGTGTGTGTTCAAATAACATACACACACACAAGTACGATTCTAGAATTGTTATTTTTAATTGTTTAAATTTTTTGAAATTCAAACCGTTCTATTCTCAATGAATAGTTCTTAGCTCAGGCTTGAAAAACTCCGGGCTATTTAAAAAAAGAAGTTGGGCTATATTAGGTTTTATTGGGTTTGTTGTGGTGTGATTAAAGGTATTATGTATGTTATCTGATTAAACCATCATTCTAACATATTAATTAGTGCCGAGACTGTTACTTTACAAAAAAAAAAAATAACGTCCACGCCTAGCAATAATATTATATTTTATAAATCAATTTTTTTTAAGGAATTAAAACAATATACATTAGTTTAACAAAATTCAAAATAAGACTTTCATGCAATCATGTTAGTAAAATTTGGTTCTTACAAAAGAATGTTTTAAATTTAAATTGTATGTGTATTTATTAAAATATTCAATAACATTAGTTTGATCTAGTCCTATGTCAGTATGTTTAATTCCGTTTCCAATCTATCTACATTTTTATTTAAAGTAATTAATCATATATTAAATATTAAAAGGAAAATAGACAAACTACTTTAAACATTAGACAGTTGCTTTGTATTCAAAATATAATAAGTTTTATTGTTTTTTAAGTGGGTACTTTTAATTAAAACCCATGTGTTTTTTTTTGGGGGGGCTGGATAGAATTGTAACAACCCTCTCTTAGCTAACTATACTTGCTTTAATTATATGCAATTGTAACAAAGAGCTATTGCATCCATATTATTTACCTTTACATTTTTATCTTTATTGTTAACTTATATTGTTGACGTGACTCTATATGAAATTTATATAATTTTATTATAAGACCACTTTTTTCAATTACATTTTTACATACCGTTGTTTGATACTTGTAAACAATAGAAAACCCCAAAAACATCATTACTCAATCATTTAAGGAAATCTTATATTGTTATATTTCATTTCAACATTAGTTAATCACTAACTTCTAATACTTAATTTAAGTAATTTTAAAGATTAGACACTTTACAAATATTTTTGTTTATTAATAAATAAATACATCTTTAGTTTGTCATTGGTTTTATTTATAGTTCTTTCCCTAACGCTAAATGACTGGATTTTGTAAATACAATGGGAACTAAACACACATGGAAATGTATTAATTTTTCACAATTTTTTTGTAAAGTATTGTAAAATGTTACTTAATATAATTTATATTTTTATTGTCTTTAGGTTGAGTATACTATAATTTTGATCGTAAGAAGAGTAAATGACTGTCACAAACGTTAGTAAAGCTACATTGATTTATTCATAGCTCAAGTAATGTGATTTACATCTTTAACTTTCTATATATATATTATAAATAGGCCTACCTTTAAAATAATAATTAAGTAAAATGCCATCAAACTTTGACCACCATTTTTTGTTATGTATTTATTTGTATTTTCTAACCCTGTTCTTCCTAAAAGAATTAGAGTATACCTGGCCAAACGCATTGGGGGATGGTTTTCACCTTTATAGTTATCACATTTCTTTTTTTTTTACATCCTTGTCAGAAGAATGTTGGAGCATTTCCAATAAACAATCCTTCTTAATTTTAAATTATTATAAGCAAAATCCTTGTATATAATGTTTTATGTAAAAATAAATTGTTTTTATCCTAAGTAGTTTTAATTTGGTCTATTATGAATTATTATTAAAACAATTTAAAAGATTTACCTGAATTTTAATTTATTGGACCTTTTATTTTAACGATTAACTTTCAATTAGAATTATTTATTATATTAATTATTGCATAATATCAAGGTTTTGGGCCTACACCTTAATTAGAAATACAAATCTAATATACTATTATTGATAAATAATAATATACTATATTATACATGTGTACACACTGAAATAATATTGAATGAAAACTACTACAGCTATGTATAATTTTGAGATAGAACCCAAACCCGGCCTTCCAAACATTAGCTGAGAAAAAAAGAAGAAACCGACCCTCTACTTTCTTTGTCTCGGAATCTATTTTTGGAAAGAATTTATACCTGCCAGTCAGTCAACCCTACAGGCGACGAGATGTCTAGCTGTACACAAGAGAGTTAACAGAGGGGGAAATGGAATTAAAGTTCTCTACAAGCACGAAGCGTAGCGGATTTGAAACAAAATAAAAGGTATGGGGGTTCCCTCTTAAGTAAAGGTGACATGAAGAGTGTATACATTATAGGGGAAGAACGATGATGTGCCACTGTACAAAAATAAATGAGAAGATACTGAAAAGAGAATAAGAAAGAAAATGAAAGGAAGGTGGAGAGATTAACAGCACTGACTTAAGGAACAGAGTCTATGATAGACTTGATCTTAACTATATGACAGCTGATGGAAAGAAGGTAATGAATTAGGGAAGGCATGCTGATGGTATTTATGGATGTATAGAAGTCATTTGTGATTGTGTGGATAGAAATAAAGTTTTGGAAAGCATTGGAGGAGGATGAAGTGGGAAGAGGAGATTGTAATGAGAGTGATAGCATGTATGAGGATAATATGAGTTTAGTTAATACAGGAAAGGCTTTACGGAGTGGTTTCAAATAATAAATTGAGTGAAACCATAAGAGTGCTCTCTCACCACTACTATTTGTGATGATAATGTAAATGGCCAAGAATAAAGCGACAAGGAAATTCTGGGAGAAAATAATAAAAGCCATGGTGTTTGCTGATGACAAGAATGAAGAGAATGTACATGATCAGCTACAGGAATGTTATTAAGAAGTGAAAGAATATGGATGAAATTTAACGAGATGAAGTATAAAGTTATGGTGATGACTGATACCAAGGAAGATGATAAGGTCTAGTAAAGCAATACAATTAGATGGAGTAGAAAATAATTAAGTAACAGAGTGTTAAATATATGTGAAACGTGATTAAGGTGAAGGGTGGGGTTAGAGACATTGGTGGCGGTACCTTTTTTTGTCTAGGAGGGCGGAACTAATAAGAAAAAAATAATCTCTAAAATGATTGTAATTTTATTTTATTTTATGTACACACGCACAAAAAAAAGTTGAAAAAGGTTTTTTCTGTCCGTCCCCTTGTCTGTATGTGAGTCTGTCTTTCCCCTGCCACGAATCCGAAACGGTTCTGATAGATTTTCTTTAAACTTGATAACTATATATTATACTGGACTTTATTTTTTTTTACTCTGGCCGTCAAATTAAGGGTAGTTTACTGATGAGTTTTTTAATTATAAATATTTCGAAAACAGCTGTAACGATTTCGATTAAAAATACATATTGTAACGTGTGGTGTGCGTGACCTGGGAGGGTCACAGGCCGTTCCACACGTGAACGTGCGAACCATTTAGTTCTTTTAGAGATATTTGGGTTTTGCTACCGACCAAACACGAATGAAAATTTCCCACGGAATATTCAAGGTTTTGATTATTTAAAATTACCACAAAACATACCAAAACTGAAATTAACTATATATCTAAATTAATTATAGCTAAACAAGTCATTAAGTAAAAAAAAAAAGAGTCTTAATCAAGTCTGTAAATTAATAAACTATTAGAACACATAGAGATGTAAGTAAATTTGGATTAAACAATTAACAACTATAAAACACCTAATAACTATTCAAATATTTAAAAACAGCCACAAAAATGTTCATTTAACACAGTAGTTCGCGGACTCCCCTGACCCATCCGCGGACGCGCCGAAACCCGCTCGCTGGTTACCCTGGCTCACACACTTGACACGCCGGTCCACACAATGTACACACCGGTCCCACACTCACTGGGGACACCCGAACTCATTAGTCGAGAACCAAGAAACTGGGTCTGCCCAAGGGTATCGCTGAGCGTGTTTTATATAGGGGTGGTGAAGTTAAGGGTCCGGAATCCTCCATTTCTAGAATTAAAGGCCAAAAAATAAAAGGGTCCCCGACCCCTTTCCAGACGTGTCTCCGTCCTTCCCCCCCGCCACCCCCTCGGCCCCATCTAATCCCCCAGTCAAGTGAGAAGGTCGCCCGCCTAACTGCTAGACAAGGAGGGAGAAGAGAGAACAAGGAACGCAGCCAAGGTAAACAATGAGAGCACGCCTGGTTCCCGCTGGTTTAAAACACTAATCTTGTTACAATATTTTTGGTTTTGTTTTTTAACTGACGAAAACATTTTAAGGGTTAGTTTACTGATGGGTAATTTTAGAAAGTTAGAAATATCTGGTAAATGCCTCCAAACAATTTGGTTCCAAGTTGGTGTCTTTGGGAGTGTTTAAAATGACAAATAACATTTTTTAATTTTTGGGCTAAGACTTCCTTTAAGGGTAGTTTATTGATGAATGATTTTACAAAAACCTGAAAATATTTTAAAAGTGGCTATAGCGATTTTGTTCCAAATAGGTATCTAGGAAATATTTTGAAATTACAAAAACCATTGTATACTTGTTTTTTGGGGTAAAACTTCGTTTAAGGACCAATTGTTAAAAAATGTGAGATATTTACAAGATTGCCCTAACCATTTGGTTCCAAAATGGGTATCTTGGAATTGTTTAACATGATGTATTACACTGTAAATAATTTTAAAATTTTTTATAAATAATTGATTTTTCAAAATTTGAAATTAAAAAAAAATTATGTTAATACTATATTAAAAATTCTTATTCGAAGAGTATTCAGACAAGACCATATATTTGTTTATTTAGAGGAAAGCTTACCTAAGAATAGTTTATTGAAAAATTTTTCTTTTTTAAAATGTTGTTCAAACCTATAATATACTAGATGAGAAAGTTTGTGTGATTGTGTCGTACCTCGTACCATTTGTATGTGTGTGCTACGCTAAACAAATGTATAATACATAGAGTAATTTACTTACAAGCTAGGATATTCCTTCACAAGTCACATCGTTTTAAAAATCATAGACTCTTTATCCTGACATGCACTTTAACTTAACAAAAGCTCACACAGCACTACATTATCAAATAAGAGAAAGGTGGATGTTTTGAAAATAATGATCTCAGGATTATAAGGAGTGGTATTAAGTGGCGTTGGGAAGGAAAAGGAAAGTTGTGAAATATGAAGAGGAGATTAGTGAAATGACCTTGGTAAGGAAGAAGGGATTCATTACATCGCGTAGGCTGTCCACGCGCAATTCAATCAGCTGAAAAAACACCTTTGTGGCTTGTCATGACTAACTTTAAGTAACAAAAGTGTTACACGCATATTATTAACGTTTTAACCAAAAAAATGTTCAAGGAGGAAGTGATTGAGGAGGCTACATTTATTTCAGGGGAAGGAGGGGTGGGGTAAAATTTATTCCAGGTTGGCAATGACCCTCTACCCCCGGTTCCACCGTCATTGAGTAAAGAGGATCTAATGAGAAGAGGACATCAGGGAGAGTTATTTTATAGGTGTGTAAGAGACATGCTGTGCTATGGAGAAGTGTCCCTGAAATGTAAACAAGTGTTGTACAGTGCGTATTTGGTTCCCATTGTCACATATTCAGTAGAAGCATGAACATAAAATGTAAGAGACTCTAGGAAATTGGAAGCCATGGGAATGAAGTTTCTGAGGAGCATGTTAGCTTTCACGAGGATAATAAGGATAAGGAATGAAACTACCCGGGAAAGAGTGGGAGTGCAGGGAGTACATGATATAATAGAGAAAGCAAGACCGAGATGACATGGTCATGTAATGAGAATGGAAAAGGAAAGGATGCCAAAGAGATTGTAAGATGAAGTTTGTAGGAAAGTGACCGCTAAACGAGGCCAAGAAAGAGACGAGAGAAGCAGATAACATAAAAATGTGTAAGTGAAAGGTGAAGAATGGAAGCAGTTACATGAGTAAGAATGCTGGAAGGTAAGAGGAAGATGGAGGCATTTTACTAAAGTGACTCGGCTACATGTTGGAAACAGTGTTGATGATGATGATGTTGATGATGTATTGGTTGGACAATCTATCTATCCTCATCCTTTTCAGTAATTTATTATATTTATCTATATAACTAGAAAATTTATTTATTTACTAAAAATTTATATTTTTTTGTATATAAACTTTACATTTTATTGTTATGTTAGCCCTGTAAACACATGTTTCAAGGAGAAGAGTAGTTTTTAAATAGCGTCATTGGAACTCAAGGTTTTGTTTTGTTAGTTAATTTCGTCTCTTAACACAATACGTTTTTCTTAATGCAATGTATTCTACAGTAATAGGCAAGTTAATAAGTAATGTAAAAGATTTTTATCGAGAGATCAATCCTGCCACTTTAACAGGTGCTATTGATGTTGTTGTTATTGAACAACCAAATGGCAGCTTTACTTGTTCGCCCTTTCATGTTCGTTTTGGCAAGTTGGGGGTATTACGCAGCAAAGAAAAGTTGGTGGAGTTAAACAAGCTTTAAAATTATAAAAATTTTAGGACAGCGAAAATTCGATAAAAACGGTACAGTTGAACGATGTGTTGATATTTTAAATGAGGTGCGACAAATTAATTGAATTCCGAACCCAACGAATAAATGTTGAAAGTAAATTTCACATAATAATGTTACTTATTTAAAATTATATTTGCGTGATTATGACTTTCTTCCTTGTATTTTTTCATGCAGTCATCCTTGAAAGGCCAGGCTGTCTGGATAGTCTGCACACTAAAAAGTTGCTTGTACATTAATTAAATGTCTAGCTATAGGTCTACATTGTCGAATATAAATCAACATAGGGCAATAAAAATGTTTTGTTTTCATAGTTGGAGCTTTATCCATTAAGTTACATGTTAGATTTATCCGGTTTTATTGTAAACCAGTTGGAAAGTGAAATGGGTAATAAATAATACCCATTTACTTACCTATCATTATTAGGAATGGTTAAGTTTGACAAATTTATATAGCATACCTAACTTTAGGACTAGCTACATCCTGGCACAGATTTATCTGTTTACCAAACCCTTCCTTCACCTCTGACAAGACGTGTATTAATCACAACTTATGAATGTGGGGAATGCCAGGCCTCCACCGTGGTTCGGATCCCATGTTAAACTGTAGGTCCTCCATTTCATCTCACAATCGCCCTATCATTACACATTAGCGTGATTATAGCCCCAACAGGTAGTAAGATGCAGTGATAATAATAACTAACTACATTATTAACTGCTATGCTGATCACAGGTTGTTATAAATTTTGACAGCTCCATGTGAGGAAATGAGGTAGGCCTACTCTATATCCAGGTGTTGGAGAACTTGAAATTATATATTATCATATTAGATATAAGCCTATAATATTGTAGGCTAAGAGTCTTTGTGAACCTTGCCTAAGCGTCTTATCATATAGGGTCATTCCTTGTCAAATCAACCAAAAAAAATATGTTTCAAATTCACCATCAGCAGTCTTAAACCAAACTTATAGTATTCATAGAGAAAATGATTCCTAAGCTTTTACAGATTTTTTCCTTCTGCTGTTTTTGAGATAGCTATCAAAATATATCAAAGTTTGTTAAAAAATGACGAGTGGAATAATGTTGAATTTTTATAACTTAGATCCCAATTAAGATGGAAAGCTGAACAAGGTCTCATTTTAAAGCTCTCAAACTGGGCTTTATTATGATATGTAGCACAATATGGTTACAAGCAATTACATTTTCCAGGGAATCACATTTTTTTTTTAAATTTCAAAATAGTTTTTTTAATAATCTGAAAAAAATATATTTGGTTTATATAACTCTTCAACACATACTGAAAGTTTAAAATTCGGATCATATAAACATCTGATTTTAAAACATTCACCCGGTTTGTATTTTTGAGCTTTTCCAGTGCACATTGTAATACAAGGTGCGGAAAAAATAAAATAAATTTAAAGTACCTAGGCCTACATAACGTACATCAAACTTCACATCTGCTTCACTAC
Source organism: Timema cristinae (assembly GCA_039000515.1). Taxonomy (NCBI): domain Eukaryota; kingdom Metazoa; phylum Arthropoda; class Insecta; order Phasmatodea; family Timematidae; genus Timema; species Timema cristinae. The sequence continues at coordinate 32,518,023 of JBCFYV010009882.1, forward strand.
CAACATTTTTATAGTTGCATTTTCTGTGTCTGCCTTTGTCAATGTGTAAACTCTTCCTGTTGCTGTTAACGGATCCACTGCCATGAGGATGTCGCTTTGGTGTATACAAAGAATGTCAGGTGCTGCAGGGTATGTGAAATTTGACAGAGCTGGACCATATAGATGAAGGAAACTCACTTTTATTTTCTGCTCATCTTCAAATGAATCAAGAACACATACCAGCCACCAGAAGTCACAATATCGGCAGGCCATGAAACTATCTATATCAGTGAAGTCTAGTTTATCATCATGCCTTGTTGTTTCTGCCTCCCTCTAAGATGCTGAGAAAGAGTATGGTCTAGTGAGCACTTTACTCTTACTCACAGGGATGAAGCAGTGCACTTTAAAGGTACATTCATTAGTCTGGGCAGATAGATTCCGGTACTTTAAGATTATTTCCTCAACTTTATGTTGCTGGGTTGTGCTGTATACAAAGTGCATCTTGGGATCAACAGAATGGATAAGTCAAGAATACCAACACCTACATATTAACAAATGTAACACTTTCCCTGCCGAAGGAGCTATGAGCTGCACTCATACTCAGGGTCTGGCTATGTGTACTTCCTACAGTTTTTTTAGTGTCGGAAATATAATATCAAGCTCCATTGCTATGGTAAACATAGGCTTACATGTGGTCTGGAAACTCACCAAATTCTGAGTGGGTTTCCAAAGCTGTGTATTATTGGAAGTGATTCACACTCAGTCCAGGGGTGCAGAATATGTCCTAACACGGGAACGAGGTTCGGGGGAAATTAAAGCAGTCCTGGGGAAATTTGGGGCAGGGAAAAAGTCCAACAATTTTGTTGACTGTTTTATTACACTCTGGTTCTGATATGGTAGTTTCATTTGTATGAAAAACAAAGGCCAATGACACTCAACACAGACACTATCAGTATGTGTCATAGTGAGGCAATGTCTGTGTAAGTACAAAGAGTTGCAGTGCCTAAGGGCTAAGATAATTTGTCAGTTCTAGATAAGAAGTCAGAGGGCAAAGGAAAGGGCCAGAAAAATCTAATAATTTAACCTGGCTAATGGCGTGATTGAATGATGAGTCATCAGTCACCTACCCTACCACAGGTGTTTGGTAGCTATGGCAGGCAGGCTGTGGAGGGTAATAGTTTGAATTAAGTTACCTGTTATATCGCGGCCTAATTACACATGCGTGCAGTTTATTTAAACTCATGACATGCTTGTAATAATTATGTAGCCATGAAATTGTTGTTTTTAGTGGACCTATTAAGGTTTGTACAGTGTACAATAGATAAATGTTTATAAAAAATGAGATGGTTTATTGAAACAAATGTTTATTATATCAACTGTGCTTATTGTGAATGGCGTGGCAGACATGATAAACTCAGAGATCACATATCTAATAAACATCCCCAAGAAAAACCTAGAAGGATCAAGGGAGTATGCAAGTTTTGTAAAACATAAATTATGTGATCAGGAAAAAACTCAGTTGTAAATAGCGATAGTATTTCTCCTAGTGTGGTTGATAGTGATAGACCTTGTAGTAGTGGTAAGTCTACAGAAAAATGAGAAAAAACTAAAAGTCTATGAAAACCAATAATTAAATCAAGGCCTCTCGGATTTACACTCCATTGCCTCTTACTCTCAAGATGTAAAATTAAATGTTGGTACCGGTAAACCTTCTGGTATAAATGAACAGTTAATATCAATATTTAATGAACACAGGGAAATGGGAAGGTTGCAATTTCTGGGAGACAATTACATTTTTTATAAGGTATAAAAATAACTATGATTAAGACTATTTAAATTTGAATTTTCCAAACTATGTAGTAGGTAATAATCCTTATTCTCTTCAGCCTTTATAAAATATTCAATGTTTTATTTTTAGTGCTATGGTTTTTGGGGAATTTTTTTATGAAAATGTTATGTTCTGGGGAAATATTAGATCTCTGAACATATTCTGCACCCCTGACTCAGCCTGGTCTTTGTCTTGTCCAAAATAGAAGACAAGAAAAAGATTCCATAGATACACTCTAATAAGTATTTTCCTTACACCCAGGCCCTCAAAGAATATTTGTATCTTCAGGAATAAGAATTTAAAACATTTTTTAGTCTAATAGTAGCCTATTTCAGAACATTAATTTCCCTAATAGCCTCTTTTAACTGGAAGGAGACAGTATACTTAGATTGATTAGGTAGGTATGTGATGCAATACAAGACATTATGAGCCTTGCACATTGGTGACAATCTAATAAAACAATTTACGATGAAAGTATTACTTGAAATATTAGACAAATGGGTAGGCCTAGATTGTTTTGTTAGGGCAAGAGACAAAGGAAGCAGAAAAAAATATGAGCTACTGAGGGCATTGGTACTTTACGATAAGGAGTGAACTCTAGGAGTTTTGTTGAAACTAAGATTAATCAGGACAGAGATAAGTTTAAAAATGGTTTTTCTTCAATCAAAATCACAACAATAATTAGAAAATAAAAAGACTGGGAACATTAATAACCATCAAGCTCAAACAGTCTATGAAATGCAGAATCAAATGAGAGTGAATCTTTTCCACTGTTGATATTTTTACAACTAAATTACAGATGATTAGCATGTTGTGTTGCTATCATATTGTGTCGGCTTATGAAACAACTTATTGTTACAGTGTCATCTACAGTTGCAGTGTCCCATTTAAATAAATATGTTGTCATGTTGTCCTATAAAAAATTCATTGTCATATTGTGATTGCATCAGAAGTGTACTTCAATTTCCTTACAAATAGAATTTTAGTCCACTTAAAACATATTTTTCACTATGAGTATTGATTGAATATAACTTTTGTTAACCCTTGTAGAAATAACATTAATTGAAAGAACAAAATATATTTAAATGAAACTATCATATTTTTTGTTTCACAGTTGTGGTAACAATAGTCCTATATATTATATTGCATAAAAAAATACATAAATAAGTCTAATATTCATAGGCCTACATTTTTCTTCTAATTACTGGTCACCATAAATTATAACATAAATAAATGTTTTTTTTTATAGATTGAGGAAAATCCTTACAAAATATTAGTTTCAAAACTAGTTTTTATTTTGTAAACATAAGACCACAGATAACAGGCTGTATTTACAACATCAACTGCCTTCTTTGGTCTGGTTTGCCATCTATATTGATGTAGTGATGGCAAATTTTTAGAAGCTCTCATTTATAAATAATTTTTAAGCAAACTACAAACACCAACTCCACAAAAAAAGAACAAAAAAAACAACATCCAAATGGTTATTTAATCTTTTCATATTTCATCAATTTAAAAACACTTGGAAGAAGAAAGAAAAGATAATTAAAAACAATTTGTTTGTAATAGAAATTTTAACTGCCAAAAGTGACAGCAATAAATCATCACTAGTAATTTTGACTGCCAAAAGTGACAGCAATGAATCATTACTGGTGATAGCTGCCCAACAATACAATTGAGATACTATGTATTTGCTCACAACCATTCATGATAAGCTCTCTTAAAACCTTAACATCAGGCATAGAAGAAGTTGAGAAAACAATTGACTTTAAATGGCCACAGAGATAAAAACCCATTGACCTCAAATCTGGTGATACCCTCCTTAATGTTTGGTCGACGGGAATACACCCTAGAATATTTGACACTAGTTAAAATACACCTTGAATAGACTCGTAGACATAGTTTATAAGTTAAAATTTTCCACTCTGAAAAGTTCAAAAATCCACATATTTTGATTGATCATCAATACCTAAATGCCCCGGGAAAAAGGTATCTTGGTATAGGGGCATAGAATAGATATTTGTCATTTGAATTATTAATGCATTTCAAGAGGGCGGTAACAAAACAAGTTGTATCAGCATTTATATTTAACTCCTCTTCTGTTTTTTTTCCCTATCTACGAACAGCTCCACCCAGTTCTTAACGTTACACACCTACAGGATTGTGGCATTTATGAATTTCTATAGACTATTCTAGCGATTTAACTATCCCTCTTATATCTATCTCCTCCTTAGATTAAACCATTACTCACATGTTTAACATAGTGATTAAATAAATGGTACTGTGCTCAGCACAGATGTGCTTTCTTTTTTATCAAAAGATGGGTACATTAACTTAAAACTTAGAACATTTGTGAAACAAAATAATATACATTGTTGCAGAGACATGATGGGAAAAAAGAGCTTCACATTTCACCAAAGAACATAAATGAAATAATATTCACTTTTACATAAACATATTGAGAGGGAAGTAACATCTATGTTCACTAGAAAGAATAAGAATCAACTTTTAATTTCTTCGACCTCATTTGAAAAATATATTTTCCAATAGCTTTGAAACTAGTGAGTTTATAAAAATATTTTTCTATTAAATGTTTTTTATTTTTAATAGTATTACAACTTTACAACGAAAAGTTATTTCATATTTCAAATATTTGCAGATATATGAAAATTGGAAAATTGATTTGGAAAATACCGCTAATGTAAAGTACCCTCAAATTACCTTTCATGAGTAAATGACAATTACCACTTGTTTGTGTTGTTAAACAGTACCTGGATATGAAATTAAACCAAAATTGTTAAAGCAAATTTCAAGAAAATCAATTTTTCTATTTTTTACCTTCAGTAAACAAACTACACTTAATTTTAGGGTTAGATATATAATTCCAAAAACTCCTTTGGCGGTAATAAAATAGCCTAGATATCGAGTTTTAGTCCAATAGGTAAAATAGTTTCAGCTCTAAGCCGAGATAAAAAGAGATAAAAACAAAAAGATAGACAGCATTGCAAAAACAATTTTTTTAGTTTTCAAGCGGTCATGAAAAATGACATCAAAATCTCGAGTTTAATTTCTTTTATGATCATAATACTTCTCTCCGAGAAGCTGAGAGAAGGTAAAACATTAGAGCCCGACACCTAAGCTCATTTGGTAGTGTATTTGCTTATTCATCTAAGGGCCCTCATGGGTTTAATTCCCGGCCTGGCCAAAAAAATATCATTGGTTAAATGTGGGTTTCCTTTATCACAGCAATGAATTAACAGGCGGGGGTCTGGGTGTGTCTGTTCTAGATTTAAGTTAGTTAATAAGTTGTCTACTGATATAATCAGTTGGTTCAGAAAGTGCATAATAAAACCACAAATAAAAATTAATTGAAAATACACATACATATAACTACACTTGATGTAAATATTTTGATAAGAGTGAACAGAAAGTATTTCCCAATGGTCACACTTTTTTATTTTTTTTATTAAGGGACAATATTGACAGTTTTCCATTGACTTTTGAAAAATATTATATCTGATTACATTTAAGAGTACTAAATAGCTAGCCTCTAACTTCATAGTGAAGTATTGGAAGCGAAAATGTCATGCAAGGGGGCTGGACTATTCAGCAGCACAGAAGGCAGGTATTGGCTCAGTGATTAGTAGCTTGAGTGCATTAGTTAGAGTGTGGGGGAGCGCGTTACTTCCCTTTCTTTCAGTCTACTTCTGGTTGGCACACTCGACACACAGACAACAGTGAGAGGTAATGCTCCTCAAAACCATGCTAGCACATCAGGGAGTCAAAATGACATTGTTATCTGGTCTATAAACAAATATTTTAAAGGTTCCAGTTCTGGTTCGAATAAAATTACTATTGTTTTCGATTATTATAAGGTTCTGGTTCGAATAAAATTACTATTTTTGTTCATTATAAGGTTCCGGTTCTTTTAAAATTATACCAACTAATTTTTTTGTTTTAATGTAGCACATCTTACTACCCAGTAGGTTTATATGCTTTTGTAACAATTTCGCTAATGTTTATTTAAGAATAAGGAAGGTATATTTAGGGAACGTACATATACGTACACATGCGTGGAAGGAGAGTCCTATCATTGGCAGTCTAGCATAGACCATGCGACCATGTACACCCAGATGACCTGGAGATTATAATTGACCTAGTTATTCATTTATAAGCAAATTTGGTTGCCTATGTAAATGAGTTTAAATATCTAGTCACAACTATTTTAACTAGCAATAACAATATTAGATTGGAAATTAGAAGAAGAATAAATTTGGGAAATGCATCCTATTACTCGGTCAGTAAGTTGTTGACATCTCGCCTGCAGGGAATATTTGGTGGAAAAACGAATGAGTCTACTACAAAGTGAAGGAGGTTACATACCCTATACTCATCATAAGACATTACTAAGATAATAAAGCCCCGTGTAGTAGGGTGTGCAGAACATACAGCATGATTGGGATAATCTAGAACATTGTTCAGGGTATTAACTGACAAACCCAATGAGAAGAGGTCATTGGGAAGACCTAGACGCAGATGGGACAGTAACATTAGAATGGACTTGAAAGTGATAGGGTGTATTAAGGTGGACTGGATAGTGCTAGCTCAAGATAAGGATAGGGTATGATGAAGCAGACTGGATAGAAATAGCTCAAGATAGAGATAGAGTGTAATGAGGTGGACTGGATATAACTATCTCAAGATAGGGGTAGCGGTAGTGAGATTGACTGGCTAAAACTAGCTCCAGCTAGAGATAGTGTGTAATGAGGTGGACTAGATAGCGCTAGCCCTATATAGAGATAGGTGGTAATGAGATTGGCTGGATAGCGCTAGCCCTATATAGAGATAGGTGGTAATGAGATTGGCTGGGTAGAACTACAGTAGCCCCATGGCTTCTTTGGTGCTGACTGACAGCTCACAGCTGACAGCTAATGGCTTTGAAAAGTTACCAGACCTAATTATTTATCCCTACGCCGAGTCATATGATCTGTAAAAACATGTGTTTAGCAGCTGTCACTTCTGACATTCAGCACCAAAGAAGCCACGGGGCTACTGTAGCTAAAGATAGGGATAGGGTGTAATGAGGTGGACTGCATATAATTAGTTAAGGATAGGAATAGGGTGTAATAAGGTGGAATCATTGACTTGGTTAAGAAGGCTTATAAACTGTACCTTGATTGTGCTCTTGGAGATCAGGATAAACCCTTTGCACCTCATAATGCTTGCATAACCTGCACAACTACCCTCATAGAATGGGTGAAAGGAAATTGCTGAGCCATGCCGTTTGCTGTTCCAACGGCTTGGTGCGAGCCAAAAGATCATATGGACTGTTATTCTTACCGACAAATATTGCAGGAGATTCCAGTAAAACTATACATATAATTAAATATCCTAATGTTTCTTCAGTTTATATGATTGTGCCTCATGGGGAAGGCTTACCTGTTTGTGCTTGTCACTTGCAAACCACTGCATCAGAACCATCATAGGAAAGTGCATCTAAAGATGCACGACCTTTGGAAGAGTCTATCACTGAAATTCATTTCAGATTGCCTCACCTCATAGAACAGAAGGAACTAAAGGATTTGGTTTGTGATTTGAAACTTTCTAAACAGCAAGCTGCATATGCATGTGGTGGACATGAGGGAAACTTATGAAAGTATGGCATTGCTGATGGAGGGAATCAAATATAAAGATTATGAGTGGCAGATATGCTGTGATTCAAAAGTTGTTGCACTGCTTAAAGGTTCACAGGGTGGATTCACAAAATACTGTTGTTTTTTGTGCTTGTGGGACAGCCGAGACACCAAGAACCGCTACAAAGTCAACGAATGGCCTATGAGGAAATTATACATTGCTGGAATGGAAAATGTGAAATTTATTCTATTGGTTGAGCCGAGTAAAGTCATTTTGCCTCTGCTTCATATAAAGTGAGGCTTGATGTAGAACTTTGTAAAAGCTTTTGATAAAGAAGGTCAGGCCTTTAATCATGAAAAAAGTTTCCCAAGTTGAGTGAAGCAAAGCTAAAAGAAGGTATATTTATTGGGCCACAAATTAGGGCATTATTGAAAGATCCAACCTTTGATGCTAAGCTTACAAATATTTAACAAGCTACTTGGTTCTCTTTCATAGCCATTGTTTACGGCTTTTTGGGCAACAGAAGAAATGATAAATATGTTTCCATAGTGAGTGGTCTATTGAACAACTACAAGAACATGGGGTGTAGAATGTCACTAAAAATTCACTTTTTACACTTGCATCTTGACTTTTTCCCAGAAAATTGTGGTGATTTTAGTGACAAACAGGGTGAACGCTTTCATCAAGATATCTTACCATGGAGCATCATTACCAAGGACACTGGAACCCTTCGAATATGGGCAATTATTGTTGGTTTCTTTTTAGGGAGAAGGAACTCATATCAGGAATCTTTAATGTCCTGAGGATGACACCGTCGTCGCGTGGAAACATGTAGATGATTAGTGATTACTCACATTCAGCATCACAAGGAACAAGGGAATTACAACATCAGATAAGAATAGAATTCAATTTTCAACTCACTTTAATTTTCATTCTCTCCCATTTGACAACTGTCTACTTTATAACATCAATTTTCACCAAAATGTGTATTTAACTTTATTTGACTCATGTGGTATTATTACATGCATTTTAACATGTTTATTTTTATATTATATGTGAAATGACTCACATTTTTTAATATGTTAAGATCTTTTTAGAATTTGTTGAAGGACAGTAATCTAACGCTAAACTTGAAATCTAAGATTAATATCTATTATATCATTTATCTATCCTACATTCAAATCATTGATTTTATATCACTTTTAATATGATAATTGTATTTATTAATTTACATTGGGAATCTGAGTAATAATGTCAATATCAATAGCTTCTTAGTTATTAAAGACAGCATTCATATCTTAATCCTCAATTGATCTTAGTCTCAGTAACATTTAAAACATATTTTCTATCCCACATTGTAACTATTCATTACATCGAATTTGATTATTATAATTTATGATAATTGTATTATTAATTTGTTATATATTGATTTGAATAATAATGTCAATATTAATGGCTTTCTAGATATTAAAAACAGCATTCATATCTTAATTCTCAATTGATCTTAGACTTAGTACCAATTAAATCATATTTTCTACCTCACATTGTAACCATTCCTTACATTGAATTCTATTATTATAACTACGATTTGTAAATATTAATATCATGGCTTAATGTGGATTATTTTAGTGCTTTTTGTTGGTTTATATTAATTTGTCGTATTTAAAAGGGTAAATAGTTGCTAATGTTGTATTATTGTCTTTGTATTAGTGCTGTGTATCTTGGAAATGTGACGTAATAGAGAGAATCTGATTTTTCCACTGAATTCAGCACCCGAGAATTAGTTATACCCACCCATTTACAAACCAGATATAGAAAAAAGAGTCTCAATTTCTTGACCAGTGTAATCTAGCAGACAATCCAGACCCCTGAACAAAGTACAATAATACTTATGTTCTTTTAAGGGTTACTTTCCTGTGAAGTTAGTTAATGAATTAATTCTGCACCTTTACCCCTGCCAAAACTATAAAACCAAGAAACTAGCTTTTTGTAGACATGTCAAATGTAGTTTTAGAAACCTATACACAGTAGAGGAAAATTTACGAGAGTAATATTAGTTTTGACTACTTGCTGTAATAAAAACATTCGAACATATATATTGTTTCTTATTTAGTTTTTGTCAAATGTAATTATCATTGATTTAACACTTGTAGTTTCTTCATGTGTGTTAGCCTTTCCTTAATTCACAACATACTTATGTCACAGCCTTAAGGTTATTCAAGTGGCTTAAAGTATATTTTTGAATGTTATTTAATATTTTTACTTTTCCACACTGAATCTTAGAGACTAATACACTTTAAAAGTGTAAATATACCAGTGTTATATTTCGGCTTAAAATTACTTTTGAAGTTTTTAATGTTGATCGAAAAAGAATGTTTGTGAAACAATTTATCTTAATTTTACTCTGCAATCCGATCTTCAGAGATAGTAGTTTATCATCTAAAAGCATCCATTTTTCAAAAATGTATATGGGAAGACAACATCAAATAGCTTCTAGAGGCATTTAACTTTGATAGTATAGGGGGCTAGGGGGGAAAGAAGAAGCCAATATTCCTGGAGTAGGACCACTATATAATTATTTCTAGAGGATCTTATTTATGAAAAATCTGGTCTAGCTACTTTAAACAACATTTAAATGCATCCAATTTTCATCAATTTGCTGGAGGAGGACTACTCCAAATAGCCTTTAGGATTATACAAATTTTTAAAAAATCGGAAAGGTCTACTCTAAATTTATCTTAAATTAGTACAATTTTCAAAATCTCTCCACTTTTGAGGACCACTCCAAATATGTTCTAAGTCATCAAATTTTCAAACATTAACTGGGAGGAAGAAACATTTATAAAAAAAAATTCTTGGGTATCTAATTTTTAAACATTAACTGTGAGAAAGAAAAATTCCTAAAATAAATAAATCTTGATATCTCCTCTTCTCCCATCACACAAAATATAAGGTTCCACCACCACTTTTTAAATAATTTTCTTATTTTTCGGAAGTCTTAACATATCATAGACTTACACTTTAGAATTCTCCCAAAATTAAATTTTCCCTAGCCCCATGAGACTAATACTGCTACCTTTCAGGGTAAACAGAGTGTACATGGAAAACAGAGAAAACCTGTAAAAGTGAACTAATTGGGTGTCACATGAAAAGTCAAGGAGAAGTCAGATGAATTATAAAATGTCATTAATTTTTTTTAAATTTATTTTTTTGCAATAATTTGTGAAATATGAAGTAGAGAGCATTACAAAGTCTAAACTATTAGTTTTAAACCAATTAGTGTTATTTCTTGATGAGCTTTGTGCCAAGAATTTAATAAAAGGCAATGAAAACTGAGATTTTTTTATGTAGACCAATAGCTTTTATTATAAAATACTGTTAAAGTAAATATCCTTTGGTATGGAAAGCCGGGGCAAGTAAAATAATTTTAAAGAGTAGGCCTTATCAGCGTTGTTTGAAAGTGTAAAATATATTTTATCAGAAGCTGGGCTGATGATTTTAATCAGCATTTACCCTGCATAATATATTTTAAAATGAAATAACACCAGAATTTAGTGCCAATGTTTAATCTCCCTTAAATAACATCTACAGGTAAAAAATCTGCAAAAGACCTCCAGGTGAGGAAAACTTAAAGTAACTTTTAGAAAATTCAAAATTTAAAAAAAAATCTTCTGGGGGAGAACCTCTCCAAATAAATTCTAGGAGAATATAATTTTCGTAAATTTCTCCAAGTGTGAACCACTTTTGGAAAATTTTCAGAGGAGGGTTTCCGATTCCCCTTATGGCCAGGACATTAAAAACACGCTTATTTTTACTAACTACCCTTACTACACAAATACCACTGGATAGTATTACCTATAAAATAAAAATATATACGGAGCCTACCTCTCATTTTTAATTGTTGACCAAAAAAAGTTACCATGTTCTTTCCCACACAAGTTCCTACTATGTTGTAACATTATAATTACAAAGAAAGACATACAAAAATGTACTATCCGTGAAAAATAAACCACCTTCAAATAGCTTCAAAAGTCATCCACGGTCTAAAATTTACCCTGTTAGGACCTCCGAACTCCCTCTCAATAGAGCCCCTTCCCCCCCCTACTTTAAATTTTGTTAATTTTCAAGATAAAATTTCCAAAAATACAAACTTTTAATGCATTTAATCAACAAATCCCTTTCAAACTAATTTCTTTTATTACATTCCTGTGTTGGCAAAGATAATTTTAGGCCGAAATGAAACATCCAGCTATAAATACGTTTTGATTGTTATAGTCTGCAAGATTCTAAGTTAAAATCATCATATACCAGCCAAGAAAATTGAAAATATTTTGATGTTTGTTTTGGAATTTCATCAGGAAACCATCAATGTGGAATAGTAAAAATATAAAATAGCATTCATCTAAAGAATTTTTTTCGACCAATTGAACAACCTTAAACAAAATTCGCGGGCTTGTTATTTTTGTTGTAGTTGTAGTTTTAACCAGGCTCATTTATTGTTGGAAACATGATCTAGTACTGCATGAGGTAAAATTGAAATTCAAATAGAGTAGTGTAAAATGGCTTTCAGCCCACACCTCTAATTAATGTACTCTTGCTGCATTGACGTTCTGCCGTAAGTAAGTAAATGTAATCTTCACACAGTTCTCGCTGTCACCAACAAGTTCTGAATGGGTGAATGATGCCAGGGTGTAGAACAAATATGTACGATGAAACTTTAAGCTGCATTTATGAGAGTTGAGGTGTGGCTCCAGCGTCACGGCTTATGGGGATTTGGGGACACGTCCCTCCCAATATTTTTACCAAATGGGAACCAAGGAATAAGGTATATTGACATGGGGGAAAAAACACTATCCTGTTTACAATATTTTTTTACAAATCAGTAAAAACATTTAGAATTTCTTACTATTGTACTGAATAAAGTAGGTATATTCTGCATTGAATTCTACAAAAATTTTTCTGCGCCAGATTATGTCCAAGGAGGGGGGGGGTTTGGTTTTTGGACGAGTTTGTGATTAATGGAATTATAGACTTATTATGTTCCTGCTTCTAAATCAAGGGTTTTTTTGGGGAAAAAAACAAGAATTTAATTTCATAAAAAAAGCCCACACATTAAATATCATTTCAAGTTAGGGAAAAAAAATGTAAATTTCAATGAATAAAAACATTGGGGAATTTTCGCCAATCCCTCTTTTTCCCTTTTGTCTTTATTCCTTTCCAAAAATCATTAAAGGGGGTGATGCGAGTGGCTGGGGATGAAATTTAGTTGTAGTTGTGCCATAATTTAAAAATGTGGGGTAAACCCCAAAACACTTCGAGGGAAAAACCCAAATTTTTAAACTCCACTCATGTCATGGTTCCATTTTTTCAGGGAAGTTATCAAATACCCATTCTGATGGGGCCGGGGGATCCAAAAAAGAAAATTTAAAACATTTCTTGACTTGTGTGTGCATAAAGAATCTGTCACATATAGTAAATTGTTGGCAAAATTTCAAAAAAAAAACTGTTCATATTTTTTTTGATGTATTTTTTTGGGGGAAAAAAAACCAATGGATGTTATGCACCCCTTTTTATCTGGAAGACAAAAATCCTGAAAAAATCCAGGTAGAATTAAAAAAAAACGGGGGGCCGGACAACCCGCCAGCTGCTTCGAAACCCCAAAAGTATCCAGCAAGACTTTTTTTCCCCTCTCTCCCCCTTACCTGCTTTCACGGGGCTCCTTCCCCCCCTCTAAGCTTATCCCTATGAAGATCCAAGATGTGAATTAGGTCACATTTCTGATAGACTTGTGGGAGAAGGTAATATCTTAAACTATATTTCTAGCATTTTTATATTAAATAGAAACAAATAGTTTGGCACTTTGAATTACAGATAACTTTTACTATTTCAAAATATTGTCTAAATTTCACTGTGGCTTATTTAGTTAGTTTTTAATATTATCTTAGCTCCTAAGACTGAAAAAAATCACTAGCGTTTACAAGTTTTAACAATCTTATAAATAATAGGGTGACCTGGTGGTCTAGGGTAAGGTGTCAGACTTCTATGCTGGCGGCCGGGGTTCAATCCTCGGTCCCGGCACAGATTTATCTGATTTCCAAACCCTTCCTTCACCTCTGACAAGTTATCTTTGTGAATGTGGGGAATGCCAGCCTCCACCGTGGTTCGGATTCCACGTTAAACTGTAGGTCCTTCATTTCATCTCATAATCACCCTACCATTAACACATTAGCGTAAGAGCGTAATAACCCGAACGGGTAGTAAGACGCGGTGCTAATAAAAAATAATAATAATAATAATAAATAAAATAATAATAATAAATAATAATAATATAAATAATAAATGGTACAGAACTTCGTACAGTCTTTCTCATGCCATTGTATTTAAAATGAGATATGTACTCAAAACTTGAACATGTGAAACAAAATAATATGCACTAGCAAACCTGAGCTATTTTTTGACATTCTATTAGGGTTGCAACATCTTATGGTTATTGCATTGCTATTAAATTCCTCATATTTAAATTTAGACCAGTAAAATAAGTGAATATTGGCTATTGAGTCTAAAATGATAGAGATAGATAATTGCTGTACAAAACATTTCCCCTAAGAGGATAAGGAAAAAGAATATATTAAAGAATTAATTGTGTTAAATCTTAAATAGTATCTCTGTACAACTAAAGATCACAAAATTGTATTGGCCAATATCTCGGAAACTATTTGTTTTATAAAAAATAATCTCAAATAAAAGTTTTTATTTTTAATAGTACAACAATTTTTCAATGATAAGTTATTTTGTATCTCAAATAGTGGTGGGGACACGGAAATTATCCTCTTCTGTAAAGTACCCTAAAATTTATTTTCATAGGCAAATGAAAATAGCCATTTATAAAAATATATATATATATATATATATATATAAACTTAATCAACACTAGATATGAATTTTAATCAAAATCGTCAGTCCGATTTCCGCCCTTTATTAAACTACTCTTAAGTTAGGGTTAAACAGACACACAGACAGACGGCATTGTTTAAACCCACTCTTTTAGGGTTCGGGGTTCATGAAACGTCAACATCTCTGGCTAGATTTTTTTATGGTCGCATTACTTTAACTTTTAGTGTTTGAAAAGTAAAAAATGTATATTTTTCATATAGCTTGAAAATTATTGGTTTCATAAAAAATGTTTCAAATAAAATATTTTTACTATAAATAACCTAAATATTTGCAATGATAAGTAATTTCATATCTCAAAGAGTTACAAAGATATAATAAATGCAAATTTACGCATCAACCGGAACCTTAAAGTCATTTTGACGAAAATTGATAGTAGTAATTTTGTTTATAATATTGATCAATACTTAGAAATGAAATTTAATCAAAACCGTTAAAGCCAATTTTGACAAAATCTATTTTTTCTCATTTCACTCCTCAGTAATTTTAGGGCTGAATATACAATTCATAAAACCTTGTAAAAACCCTAGATACCAAGTTTTATCCCTATCAATAAAATAGTTTAGGCTTTACTCCGAGGTACAAACGGACATTCAAAAACAACCTTTTTCGGATTCTGGGTAGGGGGGGTGGTGCATGAATGAAACATATGAAATTCATCTAAATTTTGAGTTTGATTGTTATGATGATCACAATACTTTCTCTACCTGCAAGATAGCAAGAAAGTAAAAAGTTAAGGAAAAGGTACCGGCAACAATTTATTTTATGACATAAAGCATCCTTAACAGTTATTTAATAAATGTATTAGGAACTCATACTTTTACAAGATAACCATCATTATTAGTTTTTTTTAAAAACATTTGATCTTAAAAATAAATTAACATTGTGTAGCATTTTAATTTAGTACAACTCTTTTCGATTACAGAAGAAATAAGTTTAATAAAGAATATTAGACTACCTAAAAAAAAATCGGGAAAAAAATATTCACCCCTTTTTGGGAAAAAGAAACAGTAGAAAAACGCAAAAAGGAATGTTAAACAAAAAAAGGGTGCCCCAAAAGTTTTGAAAAAATTTGGTGGACCTTTCTACACCCAAAAAACTCTGCTCCCGGAAAGCAAGGGCCCTAAAAAACTTTAAAAGTGATGAGACAGATTTTTTTTCTTGATGACTTCAGCTCGGGATGCGGAATAAAAGAATGGTAAGATGATTTATAATTTCATTATAATTACTAACGAAATTTTTGGTTTGTTAATTTTTTTTTGGTGATCGTTAGAAATATATCATTTAAGGGAGACCTCCCAACAAACTGCTTGTTTTTAAAAACCGCTAGTTTACCCAAAGAAAATTTTAATCCCTTTCCCCTCCTATGGTTTGCCTTGTGACAGCAAAAACCTTTCCTTTGCCTGTATGATTTGGGTGGCTGGTTAAAATTTTTTCCAAACAAGTCTCCTTCAACATTGCCCGACTCACCAAAAAAAAAAATATTGAGGCACAGAGAGGGGCATTTCTTTTTTTTTTTTTGGGTCATGGTTGGAAGGCCTTATTTTTATTTAAAACTGAGACAGTTTTAGTGCTCATGCAACCCTTTCATTTTTTTTCAATTGTTATAATATATAAATATATCAAAAAAAGTATTATAAATTTGATTTGAAACTAAAAAGTGTGTGGTCTATATCCCTTTAATTTTTCATGAATTAATACATACCAAAAATTTGATGTTTAATCAAAATAAATGATTCAAATTTTAAAAGGGCCCCCAAAAAATAAAAAAATTTTGGTAAATCTTTTTTAAATTTATAACATTAAATCAAAAGGTTTTTTAAAGGAAAAGCACCAACTTCACCCCGGCAAAAATGGAAAAAATAAAAAGTGTTTTCCCAAAGATTGACCCCCCCCCCCCCCCCACCCTCAAAAGGCTTGGCCCGTATACCTTTATTTTGGAGGGAAAAACTTTTTTGAAAAAACAAAAAAATAGCTATATAAAATTATGGCAACATTGATAGCATTCTACTTTATTTTAATGTTTTTTAAAGGGGGTTTTCAATATCTATCAAAGTTTAAAAATTTAAATAATATTTCTTTTGGGATGAATAAATCAATCAGTTTTACTAAAATTTAAACTTTTTTTTACATTTTCCTAAAAAATAAGAGTATACTCAACATTTAAGACTGTAATGTAACGCTTGCCCTGAAAAGTATGTGAAAAATGACACTAATATCGCCTAATTTTTTAAACATATTTAATTTTATTTAAAATTATATGATATTAAATGGCACTTAAAGCACTTCTTCTTCTAAGAAGGCAAAAGCCACTGATCAGTGACGTCACGCACGTGACATTAGTCAAGTCAGTTTGACAATATAAGATTTTAAATAATAACTTCCTCTTCTTGAAGGTTTGAATAGAGATTTTTAAATGTAACTTGAGTCATTTTCCGGCTCTAGAACCTCCCAAAAAAACCAAGATGTTTTGTCTTGTATTTTGTTTTTCTAAACTAAACCTTCTCGAAGCTTCCATGAGCAAGGGATATATACGAAGGATGGTGCAATGTAAAGGCAGTACTGCTCACTACTCACTAGTCATTAGCACAGCTCCTGTCCGCAATCCCTACAATAGGCCGCGTATATATTTCGACGACATGATCTATTTTCTCTAGAAACAAACTGAGATTTAAAAATAAAAACATGTCAACATAAAAGTGTGTATTAATTATATAATAACTCTTTAATTGGCGCTCGATCGCGGGGCTATAAATACAATTAACTCACAACATCAAAAAACCGTACCAATTTAATTAGTGCTCGACCACGGGGCAATTACCAGCTAATTAAACGGTGTAACTTCAAGCGACGCTCAAGGCGACGAACCAGAACTTCACAAGACAATCAAAATATAAATTATATTAAATATACATTTTACAATACTCTGCAAACCAATTAAGAAAAAAGTGAATACATTTTCATGTGTGTTTAATTCCCGTAGTATTTATAAGTCCATTCTTTAAGTGTTATGTCAAGAACTATAAATAACATCAATGACAGATTAAACTTCCTTATTTATTAAAAAACAAAAATCTTTGTTGAAAGTATAATCTTTAAAAATATTTAAATCAATTATTGAAAGTTAGTGATTAGCTAATTTTGAAATTAAATCTAACACCATTAAGGTGCGGCAGAAGGGAGCACGAGTCATTTTACAGTTTTTTATAGCATTACATTTTTTGGCCAAAATAAATCTAATATTTCTCCAGTAGCAATGTAGAGTTTAGTTTTCTGCACATGCTAACATCAACAGATCTTTAATATCTGTTGATGTTAGCATGTGCAGAAAACTAAACTATATGTTGCTACTGGAGAAATATTTGATTTATTTTTGCCAACAAATTTATATTCTATAAAAACTGAAAAATAATTTTACTCCCTTCTGCCGCACCTTAAGATTGCCTTAAAATGTTTGAGTAATTTGGTTTTTGGGGATTCTTATTGCTTACAAAATTATGTGGCAGAATAAAAGTGTAATTTATAAAGTTAGTTTGATAAATAAATTAAATATAAATTATATCAAATTATGTCAATCATGTACTGAGGGGGACCCAAAAGAAACCGGACTTTTGTTGATTTATTAAGTTTTTTACAAAATTCTTTTCTGTCTCCTTCAAAGTACTCTCCATTAGATGTGATGCACTTGTCCAGTCTTTTTTCCTACTGTTTGAAGCGCCTCTGGAACTCAACTTTTATACCACCCAGTTCCCTCTGCGAAGCTGTTTTTACAGCTCCACATCATCAAAACGCTTCCCTTTTAGATTTTTTTTCATTATCGGGAACAAAACAAGTCTCACAGGGCACATCATTTCTATAGGGCCAGCCAGAATTTACATATTTCTTTAATTCTGGCAAGTCCTTATCCCTAGTTGTTGCCTCAATAAATGGTTGCTTTCTTTCTTCAGAGATATTTAAATCACTGCTAATATAGATACAATGAACAGTGGAAGAGAATATGACAATTCGGCGACCTCATCGGTCAGGTAGGCTCTGCAAGTGTACTGCTATATACATTTCTTTCCCTGGAACACATGAAATAACTATATTGTACTTAAGTATCTTAACATCAGTCTTTTAAGTCTAGGCGATACTTTACCCATACCTTTTTTTTAAACAAGATTAACTAATGGGCTGCCTTTACATGTACCAAATTGCCATATGTAAACTTATTAAACTTTTCTATGGTGACAACAATGGCAAGTAATTCCTTTTCAATCTGTGAGTAGTCCTCCTCTGTGTCTGTCAGAGCTCTTGATGCAAAATCCTAGAGGATGTTTATCCTATAACAACACCAACCCAATACCACCTTGTGAGCTGTCACTTTGTATTTCCAATGACTTATTGTTATCATATAAGTGTAAAACTGGTGCATTTGTAAGCAACCTTTTCAAATTACCAAACTCCTTATGTTCTGGCCCCCAGTTAAAGCCCACATCATTCCTACTAAAATCCCTCAAACTCTTAGTACATGCAGAAAATTTAGCAATTAACTTTGATAAAACTTTGCCATCCCCAAAAAACGCATTAAAGACTTCTTATTTGATGGTCTTGGTAAGTTTCTTATGGATCTTACTTGATTTGAATCTGTGTGAACCCCTTCCGATCATTTATAAAGCCCATAAATTTCACACTAGGCATTATAAATGGCAACGCTTTTGATTAAATTTAACATTAAATTTAACATTAAATTTAACACTAAAATTAACATTAAATTTAGCTCTTTAAACACTTTGAGCAAGACTGCATTGTGTTCATTTCCTTCCTTAGCTGCTTGATCAAGTTATCAAAATATGGAAAAACTCCTTCTATATCTCCAAAAAATATCAATGCATTGTTCATAACAATTTCAGGAGCACAAGATATTCCAAAACACAACCTAGTCCATCTCCAGCGACCATATGGAGAGTGAATGTGGTTAATATGACTTTCTCATTCAATTCCATATGCCAAAACACCTGCTTCATATCCAATATAGTGAACATAGTATTTTTTCATAGTTGACTTGTAATTTCCTCTATAGTAGGAATATTATTGAAGCCTCTTGATTGTCCCATTTCCAATTTTTTGGATCCAAACATAACCTAAGATCTCCATTTGGTTTACCTACAGTAATTAAATTTGACACTAATCCAGTGGTCTGTCCACTCTAGAAATAATCCCCCCTTTTCTCCAAATCAAATAGCACCTTTTATAATTTCAACTTAACCTTTAGTGGAAACCTGCACAGTCTTTCCACTATGGGGGCACCAACGGATCAGTGTAATTTTTAGTTTTACTTGGAACTTTCCCCAGACCACTAAATAAATCACCAAATTTATCAATTAGATTATCAGTTTTCAAAGCAAACATTTTTTGGATTAAGTTCATGGGCCAAGCATGCTCTCAATCCGATTAAACATTCAATATTATCAGACAGTACTTCATAGTTAATTGCAAACACAATGGTTGTTAACCTGATCTCCACTTGAACTCTACCTATAGGTTTTTAATACAACCCCATTACCATAGGGGGATAAAATCATTTGTAGTAGGCACTAATTTGGGAGCAGGGAACAATTATCTTTACCAGACTTAAGCTAATTACATTTGCTTCTGCCCCCATATCCACTTTAGCTCTAAACAATGTTCTATTACATTTGAAGTTAATATACCAAGCTGGCTGCTCATCACTATCTTTGTGCCAGTACTCTTGATTTTCCAGTTCATTGACTCTCACGACTTTAACTGGGCACATACTTGCAAAGTGATTTTTACCTCTGCAAGAAAAACATTCTTTACCATAATCTGGACAGTTTTTTATACTGTTGGAGAGTCCCACACCTACTACAATCAGTGCCTTTGCTGTTAACTTGTGTTTTCCTATTGTATTGTTATTGTATTTTGAACAACCAACTCAAGTCATCATTGTTATATTTTGTTATTTTCTTCCTCACTACTATAGGGGTTGGCAGGTGGGGTTAAAATTATACCTCCCAATTACCCCCTTGCGGGAATATAGGAGGTAAATTTCAAAGCATCTTTTTACGGTAATTTTGATTAATTGCGCCTTTTAAATGTTAAATAAATAATTTCTGAGTATTATCTAGTCAAATGCTATATTATTTAAAAAAAATTATAAGCATCATCCAATTGCCCCACCTTGTGAGAAATTTGGTGTGACCACATTGCTTGGGTTGGTAGTATCTATTTCTTTTCTTTTCCATTATGTGAATATGTGATGAAGATGTGATTGCTTAGAGCTTTAAACAGTAATGTTGTTTAAATTAGTAGTGCTGCTCAGAGCTTTAAACAAAGGACTTGTTTGGAACTCTTGAAAAATGCCTCGAAAACTATATGAGAAAGACCTCTTTCAAAATATAATCTAGTAGAATTTAATACTGCATTTGAGAGTGTAAAAAATGGTGTAAGTTTATATCAGACATCAAGGACATACAAAATACCAAAGAGTACAATAACGAAATCGTATTCAGAAGAAAAACAAATTGTAAGATTAAGGAGCAGGCAGAAAACTGTTACTTCCAACAGAAATAGAAGAAAAACTGCCTCTCATATTATATTCCTCTGTGATATCCAACAACTCTAACAAGAGGATAAATAGTATCTATGGATCAAGTTTCTTCAATGTTAATAAATTACCAAACTCATTCTGAAAAGAAAACCATGGTTCTGGTAATGAGCGGATGATGGATTTTTACGACAGACACCCAGGAGTAAGTAAGCGCAAAGCCCAAGCAATTCAAAAGACTCACATACAATGTGTAACCCCTGAATCATTACAAAAAATTTTCACTTTGTTGGAAAATAAAGTTAAAGAACTTAAAATTACAAACCCACAGCAAATTATAAATTTGGATGAAACTGGTTATGTGTCCCATACTGGAACTAATGTGTTGGCTAAAAAGAAAGTAGATGTGTTTTCTCAAGTCTAGGTGGCTCTGGAAAAGAGACCTTTTCAGGAGTTGAGACACTGTCTGCCAATGGACACATTTCCTCCATTCATTATTTATAAAAGTAAAAATCTTTACAACATTTGGTGTTCAAATGGACCTCAAGGC
The DNA here is from genome assembly GCA_039000515.1 of Timema cristinae. Taxonomy (NCBI): domain Eukaryota; kingdom Metazoa; phylum Arthropoda; class Insecta; order Phasmatodea; family Timematidae; genus Timema; species Timema cristinae. The sequence continues at coordinate 32,539,512 of JBCFYV010009882.1, forward strand.
ACTGCATACATCTCCTCTGACAATGGATGGCAGGATAAGAAAACTTTGCTATACTAATTCAAAGAATTTGTGGAGTAGGACAAAATATTGGTCTAAACCAATTTTGGTTATCTACGATGGCCATAAAAGTTGCATCCAATTTAGTGTTAGTAAGCTGGCCATTGAGAATAGTATTCATATTCTATCACTTCCAGCTTACTCCTTGGATAACATTCAACCCTGGATGTGGGTATTTTTGGTTTGGCGAAAACATCTGGATGCAAGTAAAAGAGAACAGCAGGAGATCTTTTTCAAAGCAATAAGTAAGGAGATCTTTCCTTCACTCATGGAAGAGTTATGAGAAAGGGTGGCTAAAAAGGAAAATATCATAACTGGTTTCAGAGCCAGTGGCATTTGGCCAATAGATTTACAAAAAGCTCTGAAAAAGATACCACCGGTACCGAAGAATCAAGTCGTTACCACACAGCTCTTGTGGACCTTCAGTAGGTGCAGAAGTTTCTAATAGGCTTACAACTGAACAACCTGAAATTCAACCTTCCTCCAATAATAGTGCATACAATATAGACATTGGCTTATAAGAAAACACTCTTAGTATGCCTACAGACAGACAGACTTGAAGAAGATTTCTCACTAGCTTCACCAACTTCACCTTCAAATCAATCGACCACACCTTTCAATGATGAATTTTCATCAGCAGCACAGGAGGTAGGCCTACGGCAACATCAAAACCTGAACATGACCTTGCATCATTTTGACAAGAACTGCTGAGAGCAACAACTCCAAGTGAACTAATGAAAAGGCCAAAAAAAAAAAGATTAGCATTTAACTATATGGCTCTTACAGAAAGTGATCTGATGAAACAAATGGAAGAGTATAGCAAAAGAAGTTGAAAATAGGGAGTTAAATAAAAAGAAAAAGATAAAACATGACTTATCAAAGAGAATTCTAAAAAGGAAAAATAATCAATTAATGTTGCTAAAAAGAGATGGCAAGAGAAAAGGGAAACCTTTAAAATGAATCCTTCTGAAGAAAAGAAAAAATCCAGAAGTACACCAAGTTCTTCAGCCTAAAATGATGTATCCCTCATCTCTGATATGTTTGATGACTGGTCTTCAGTGATGAGACTAAGGATAAAATATTTGGTTCAGATAAACCAACAACATCTAATACAAGCTTAAGGTGTTAGAACATCAAAAACCAGAGACAACTTTGCCCCCAAAAAATGACTTTGTAGCAGCAGTGTATGAAGGGCAGTGGTTTATTGCATCAGTTCTTGGTGTAACTGAAATTGAAGAGCCTAAAGATCCCTGTAAGTCAAGATACTTTTACCTTAGTTTACTGAGATAAAGGTGATAACAAATTTTTATGGCTTATAAAGATGATGAAATACCTGTTGTTGTTGACACAACTGTTCTATTAGTATGAGACATCTTGTGAATGTGGGGAATGCAGGCCTCCACCGTGGTTCGGATTCCACGTTAAACTGTAGGCCCTTCATTTCATCTCACAATCACCCTACCATTACACAATTAGCGTAATTGCGTATAAACCCGAATGGGTAGTAAGACGCGGTGCTAATAATAATAATAATATTATAAGAGACACATTGGACTGGACACAGAAAACCATAAAAAAGTGAAAAAAACTGTTTTGGCTGTACTTACAATAAAAGTGTTACACATGAGATTGAAAAAGTGCCTATTAAAAAAAAGATAGCCACGCTTGTTTAGCCATACCTTTATTTCAATAACAACATTTTGTTGAGAATTCATTAGGGAGGCTTGAAAATTAACTTTTTAGCTTTCTTAAACCTGTTACACATGTTAACAAGAAGGAGAAGGGTAGAATAGGCAGTTTTTATTTAGAATAATTTAAGAATAAAAAAACTTTTATGCATTACATCCATATTCAAGGGAAAAATCTCTTAGTTTTAAAAAGATTTGACATATTAAAATAAAACTGTTACATGTAAAAAAAAAATATTTGTGTTCTTTCTGTCACTTATGACTCTTAGTAATAAATTACAGTAGTTTCTTGCTCCTAGTTTTAAACAGTTTTTTTACATTTGAGTGTGTTTTTAAAAAAGTGTAAAGTTTTTTAATTCTTTATTAGATTTGTTTTGTTTCTTTTAAAAAAAAATCACATTAATGAAACCAAGTGAAAAAGTAGTTTTTTGCACCCATTTACCCCATTATTTTCACATGAGCTTGGATATGGTTTAAACAATACATTCAAATCACCCCAGGTTGGGTGATTGGGTGGTAACCATATTTTTAAATTTTTTTAAATATGTTACATTCATTATAAAAAAATGTACTTACATCATAAAGATGACAAATTAGGGCACAAAGGTTAGTAAATACAATAGTTGAAAAAATTTCAGTGAAAACAGCCTAGGTTTCAAATTTAAAAAACCACCTTCCAATTCCCCCACTTTTAAAAAAAAGGGAAATACTTGATAGCTTGTATCCAGTAAACTACATGTTTTATTAATGCTATTTTAACCCCCTTCAAGGATAGTGGGGGTTAATTTCTTCTTTATTTTCCTTTCTATCCCTAATAACGTGGATTAAATAAATCGTTATAATATGTTGAATACATTATCTAAATATATAAATATTATGTTAACAGTATGTAGATAATCAAGACTATTTGTTGTACCCGTCTTTACCAGGGTGGATTTCAGAATGTCATAAATTCGACTATCTCTTGACGGAATTTAGATGGACGGATGGATAGACAAATGCACGTTTTGGTGGAGGAGTATCAAAGGATATGGCCGAGAGGTGTTCATTTTAAAACATCCTGATAAATTAGGTTTGTTACCCTGTCGAGTTGTGGGCATATACAAAAGTTGATGTTCTGAGCTCACCCTTGAGTTTATGGTAGGTAGGGCGATTTGAAAGGCCATTTCCTTGCCAGAAATCTACTATATGGTAGGATTTTGTTAGGAAAAATGACCTAGATGTCCATTTAATTTTTACCCTAAAATATTTTTCCTTGACTAAGTCAGGTAGGCTACTTCATGTAAATTGGTGTAAAAAGTGCAAAAAGGGTAAAGGGTAATAAGGGGTTAAAAAGTTAAAAAAGGTTGGAAGGTTAAGTGCAAAGAGGTTTCAAACAGGGTAACTTAAAGGTGGTAAGAAATGCTATAAATGGATTATATTTACTTTTTAACCTTTCCTCCTCTTTGCCCTATATATTCCTTCACACTCTTTTATACCCTATTGCATTTTTAACACTTTTTTAGCCTTTTAACTATTTTTAAACTTTTTTACCCATTTACCTACCCCTTTAAAAAATGATCATTTATACTTGTAATCTTTTTAACCTTTATTTAGTGTAATTATTCTAAAACTGCTCTCCCGGGCAAGGCCGGCTACTTCATACTTGTAGTATATAAAAAAGAAATTGAATGTAGTGTGTGTTCGGAAAAATTTAGGACCCTCCGAGATAAGATGGAAATATGAAATTTTGGAAGACCCTTAGAAAAAAGCAAGAAAAATCTAAGATATTAGAAATTTCAAAATTGGGCTCCAGGAAATGGGGTAGGGGGCTCTAAATAGGAAATACTTTTTAAGCAGAAAATTGAAATTTGGAAAGCAGTTAGAGGGACCACACCAGAGATTCAAATAAGTGTTAAAATTTCAAATTCATAAGTGAAGGTTGAATGGGAATTGGGAATGGGATTTCCATAGTTAATAGGTAGCTTGGTATTTTACAAGGGGGAATTATATAAATGCTGGCAGCTGGATGGTAAACGTTTTTAATTGGATATAGTTTGATAGAGTGCGAAGAATGGATCAACCCGCTAGTTTATTATTATATATGTTGGTTAATTTCACCTAAAAACATTATTTGAAATTAGTCTAAAAAATTCTAGTTCTTCTGAACAGTTATATGTTATGGTTAGATAAAGAAATTGAGATTTTCATATTGACACTCGTCAATTGTGGTTGTGTAATGGCAAACAGTGCTTTCTTTTGCTTGAATATATATATATATATATTTTTAAAGTAAATAAAATTGTATACTATTTGACAAAACAATAACAAGTAAGTAACTTTAAATATCTGTAGTTTTCAACACAGTAGGGGAGACCGGGGATGGTTGTCACAATTTTTTATCTCAATTTTTTTAAATTTGTATGGTAAGGTATAACTCAGTCTTCTTAAACTGTATTAGAAAATTGGACGCTTTCGGCAGCTTAGGAAAAAATATTGTTCTAGGATAATTATTAATTCATGAAATTTGAGTTCAATTTTTTTTGCAATGTGTGACAACTTACCCCACTCCGGGGATGGTTGTCTCAAGTATCGTGGTGCTAGTCCGGCTATTTTAAATGCATAAAAATTGAATCTTAAAAACATTCGCTACAACTACAATCTCTTATAATACCGCAATGACTACTATCATAACCTTAAAATAAGGAAAGGATTATTAGATTTTATGTTAAATTGATGCAGAATCACTGGAGAAAAACAACATTTATATTACAAAAAACTGTGATTATGCCCTACAATACCCAAACTCTAGATCATATTAAAAATTAAATCTTTACAATACAAGATAAAAGAAAATTCTCCACCAAAACAACATAACTCACGTAGGCTTACATTTAAAGAATAGAATGTTATATGTGTAATTGTCTAATATAATTCCAGCAAATATAAAATCCACTTTGGCCTTAAATTGCTACACCCTCATAAAAATAAACTTAATTGAAGCTTGCATCAGCATAAAGAAATAAAAAATATATATATATATTTTGAAAATTGTCACTTAAAATTGTTAGGTTTAGGGCCTACACCATTTACATCTGACAAATCAGAAAAACATTTATGGCAAGTGTAAACACGATTTCTGGGGCTTTGTTATGGGTAGTTTTCCGTTGCACCTGCTTAGGGAACTGACGAATTGTGTCGGGAGAAATTTTAAGGCCTGATTCATAGGCCTGCCACTGCAAGAGGGAACTTGGAGATATTGTTTAGGACTTTCTGGAGGGTTGGCTATTTTTCTGGAACAATAACTTCATTGGTGGGGCAGTCAGATGCAGCTGGAGCCGGGGATCCCCGTCAACATTTTGGTCTTCACACTGGGGCCTATTGGTGACAAAACTCGGTGCGAAATCGAATTCCATAAACATTTCCTGGTTGAATGGAAAAATACCTGTGCCTTTGAAACCCGCAAAAATGTTATTTGGCGTCATCACACATGTGGTAGTCCCGTGGATACCACTGTGGGAATATCATAAATATTCATAGTCTTTCCCGATATTATTAATCATCACACTGTCACAATCTGAATTCATAAATTTCTTCATTGGTCCAAAAAACAGACCGGTCTAATGGCTGCAATTTGTGACTACAATGAGGTGGAAAAGAAAGCATCACAATCCCATTTTCTTTGGGCATAATTTAGACCAGCGACACTAAGGTGGGACCGTGATTGTCTAACACTAACGGCACTGGTTTCTCACATGTGCTTTTTGTGTGGTTATGAAAATGCTTAAAAAATTCCAAAAAAATGGGTTTCTTGATCCATCCTGGGGGATTTGCTGCACTCTGCGAACCAGCTGGGCCATTGACAACAAAATGTTCTCTATAGTTAACCCAGGGAAAATAAAAAAAAAGGTTGGATATAATTACTAATTGCTGACACAGAGCACCCCATCGTAATAGAGAACCTCTCTCAGCTGACAAAATACAACCAATTTGCCTATATCCTCGCCGAGTAACCACTTTGTCAGGAGCTTGGACTGTAGTCACCCCAGTCTCACCCATATTCCATGGGCTTGGAACTTATGTCGCATCATTACTTCTGTCAAATTGTTGAAAAATGAATCCACATTCGTTTTATCAAAACTAGAAGCTCTAGAAAAAGTATGGGCCCACGGCAATTTTTTTTTCAGTAATGATTGTGGCAATTTAATTTAATTAGCTACAGCAACTTGATAAGCAACATTTCTTACTTCTTTAGAAGATAGCAAAAGTAAATGTCTGAAGCTTGAAGTACATAGGCTACAAGCTTCTTTTCTGCAATTCATTGAACACCTGATGATTTTTTTTAAAAACCCAGCCGAATTGATGGGACAGTCCATGGTCGTTCACTTAATTAACTTCGGGATATCTTTTTACGGTTTCAAGCAGAGTCGATAATTAATGTAAAATTCGTTTGCATCTTGTCTGATTTGTGGTCTCGAAAAACACATCTCACTGCTCTTAATATAACATCGGAAAGGGTTTCACCAAGCTCAGTTTTTTTTTGAAAGCCCAAACTATTTTCAATGTGCCAAAATCTGTAAGGATAAAACATGAAACTTAGAATAATAATATTTAGCACCACGTCTTACACCTGTTCGGGTTATACGCTTTAAGTACTAATTACGCTAATGGATTAGGAATTGGGAAGGTTTAATTTAGAGGAAGTGAACCCGCATTTGCGTGGAGGGAGGAGTGGAAAACCTTTTTAGGAAAAACCACCCCCCAGTTCACCCGACCGAGATTTAACCTCGATTCCCCGTCCTCAGAGTCGAGCTAAACACGACAATTTGCGTTAGCCAACTACGCCACCGAGGGGCTATGAAACTTAGAACTACATGGGGTTGGTTGTCGCATGAGACAACCTGCCCATCCGCCTTTTTGTATAAAAAAAATTCGGGGAGACGAAACCAAACATCTTGACCTAAAAGTCAACACCACAATCTGTGCATAATGTGTTCTTTTCAAACCATGTTAAATGTCGAAAAGAGAAGTAAACTCTGACAAACATACATAAAATAAAATATGGTTGAAAAAGTTTACTCACACCGACTGAATTTGTAGAAATTATCTTTTGTGGACGAACAACTGACAACACTTTAGTGCCACCAACAGCAACTGATTAAGAAATATGGCGGCTAACTACACTATATAGCCAGAGCACGGGTGCCATCTACCGGCTGAGCGATAGACTGTGAAAAACCATCCCTGGTCTCCCTTACCCGTATTTCAAAATTTAAAAAAAAAGCACATAAGTTTGCAAAACAATAAATATCAAAAGGGTATGGGGGCCTAAGTCTAAAAGTAAAATTTAACAATAAACCATAATAATTTTCATAGCTTATGGAACATCCAAGGTTCAAAAAAAGTTATTAACTAATTAAATCCCTGTAGCTTCAGCCCTAAACTTTATCTTACTTTTTTTAATTACCATAAATTTTTAATTCGTCTATTAAATGAGCTTATAGTTTTTTAAATAAATTATTTAAGAATGTTTTAGAAATAAACTAACTTGACCAAATCTTTTAACTTATTTATTTGATACCTTGCTAGTTAAAGGAGGAAGGGTAAATTTTTTTGCTCAAAGCTCTTGAATGTTCCGATTTTATTTAATTTTTCTTGAAATGAGAAAAACAATATGCAAATTTAAAAAAAAAATCACAAGTTTGCACAAATAGATATTTATCTTAGCATTTCAGTAAGCTTTTCCTGTGTCTTCTACCGAACACGGCACCCTTGATAAAGGGCCCGCCAACGTTCTTAGACTTTATCTTTTATTTCAATGTCTTATAATTGTTTTGGCTATTTCACATTTATAATTTCTAAATGGAAAAGGGATGATGACGGTAGAATTAGGTGAAATTGTACCAGATATGCATGCAGAAACAATAGAAAAACCTTTAAAAACACCTTGCGTACGATGGGCCTGATTTGAACCCAGATCTCTATGTTGCCGGTTTGATTAGACAAAATGAGCTCTGTAAATTTATTTTATCTGCCACCAGTGCAGCTTTAAGTGATGTTAGTTGAGATTGTTATTCCTTTTATAAGCAATATTTGATTTTATGTTTGTGGGTGCTATCTTTATGCTTATGCATTCAATCATATAATAATACTGCAGTTTGATCAACCTCTATGGTCTTGGGTTAAAGTGTTCGCCTCAGGATTGATGTTCGGGTGTCAACCAGTTGGGGTCGAGGATTTTCCTCGAGCGATAAAAAATTCTCAGCACTACTTCCCTTTAGAGAAGAATAAAATCGTCGGTTTCATGTGATAGTGCATGTAAAATAATCCTAGAAAGGATGAGAGAATATCTTTTCTGGCAAAATTGGTAGGCCCATTTGCTCCTGCTTATAGAAATTCTTGTGTGCAGATATAATCAATCAGTTCGGAAAGTGCACATTTAATACCTAAAAATAAATAAATAAAATATCAGTTTGCCCCCTTCTTCACACACATAATAAGGATCCAAATCATAACAAATTATGATGTTCAAACACATGGTTGCCAATTTTCTTTTTCATTCCTCATTGTACAATCACATAACACGGGGCTACCCCAAACAATTTTGGGGCACTAATGAATTAAAATATGCCTAAATTAAATATTTAAAACATAATATTACTTAATCCATAAACCTGAGTGTTTTAAACGAATGCAATTAATTGACAATGCAATATTTATTAAGCACTGTTATTGTTATTGTCACAGAAACATGTAATCTTTTTAAAGAAATAATTGAATAATGAGCAAAGAACATTACAGTTCCCCAAATATATATCACTGGGAATTTTAATTTTTAATTTGCTCCTAGATAGATACTAGTTTAAAACCTTCGATTTTTTTAGTTTTGTAATCACCACATTAATGGATTCTTTTTTTAAAGATAACAGTTTTTGTACTATTTTATTTTTAGATTTCTATTATCTGCTTGTACAAACTTAAATTTTTTTCTACAATCCCTAAAACCAATATGTTTTTTAATGTCATGTTCTGACCTCCTATTTTTAAATTCCAACTTTCCACATCTTAGGGTTCATTTTAAACAACCTCGCAAATTAAAATTTTCTTCAATATCAAAAAAGATTTTTTAATAATTCTGATAGGATTTAAAGTTACCCCCCCCCACCCCTTCTCACCTCCTTACCAAAGACACATTTTCAGTTACCACATTCCCATTTTGAAATTCAAGACTTATTTGGCTATCTGATTTTGCTTTATTACATCATTCCCAAAATTTTTAGTTCTTGGACACACCAACAATGTTTTTTTAAGATCTGTTTAAATTTCCCAAGCTCTTTAAGTTCCCAGGCTTCAATTTTAAATTTCATATGTTCAGCTTTTTGGCCCATCATAAAGGTTTATTGATTTATATGCACTTTCTAAGCCCCCACATTTGAAAGCCCTCTTTGAGAAATATCAAATATCTAACACACATTTGATTAGCCCTTCAAATTTTTGGCAAAAATCAATTTTCTAACTCCTTAAATTTTCATATTATTATCTTTACATATACAAACTCCGCTCACCTCCTTCACCATTTTTAAAGTCTTAATTCAAAATTTCAGAATTTTATTGTTATTTGAAGCAGTCTTTTAGCTGTTGCCAAATTTCAGTTTTCTATTTACTACAAAAAATTTATTTCTATTAGTTTTAAATTCCTCCCCCTCCCCCAATCCCAACCATTGATCTCACAAAAAAAAAACTTCTGTTTACACACTCCCCCCCCTATTTACTTTAATACTTTAAAAATATAAGTTTTTATGACTATTATAGTTATATTTTTTGTGGTTTCTTTTCCCTCCCTGCAGAATTTCGTTTTTAACCACATGAAAAGTAGTTGTTTTTTTAATTGTTGGAAATATTTAAAGCTTCCTTATTCCCCTTTATCCAAATCTCTTAAAAATTTAAAATTATAGAAATTTTAAATTTTGGGTTTAAATATGGAGGTTTCTCCCTAACTTTCTACTAAATTTTAATTTTATAGCATATCTGAAATTTTTTTCTTAATATTTCAACCCCTTTTTTTTCACCGAAGACTCAGTTGAAATCTCCCATTTTATGATTTTTCTTGTTAAAAGTGGTAAGCCTTCTACTTTCTTGCCAAATTCCAATTCAATACTTCATCTAAAAGTGAGTTTTTTTTTCCAAAAAGACATACTTTCAGTTTTTATATATATAAAAAATTTATTTCCTTCCATGTCTTATCAAGGCCAGTATCAATGAATTTTGGTCTAGGGGCCACTTGCAAAAATTTGGGTCCCCCATAAGTGTTTTTAGGGACTCTTTCGGGTTGTATGCACCTTTTTTTTAAACTTTTAATTGTAAAGGCCAAAATAACTTAAAACCAAATGTCCAAAATATACCCAATTTTAAAAAGCTAACATAAAATAAACAGTGGTCCTAATACATTTGTTGACAGTTTGGTTTTGACATACATTGTATTAACTTTTTTTACATTTAATTTACTCACTTTAATGGTCGAATGGTCAAAGGCATTACTAAGGCACTCGACTGGTCTGTCAAAGACGAGGAAATCTGGGTTTAATCCCATTTTAAGTCAAATAATTGTAGTAAAAAAATGTATGTAGTATTATAGGGGCCCTTCAAGTGGGGGGTCAGGCCATGAACCCCCCTTACCCTCCTTAATCTGGTCCCGCATATTATCCATCTGGGTTATATGCAATTTAAAATTAAAAAAAACACGATAGGGCTATGGATGATATATATTTAGAATAACTTTTTCTCAAATAAAAATCTCTTTAATATCGTTAATATGTTGTGATTTCTGAGAACATTTCTTATGGAGCTAATAGTTTCTGCTTTGTATGAAATAAATGAGATATAAATATGAAAATATATGTATATGCTTATTCAAACTATTAGGAGTGAAGGTGTGTTAATTGTTAGCTAATCTAAATCAAACTATTAGGAGTGAAGGTGTGTTAAATTGTTAGCTAATCTAAAAAAACACTTTCATACTCTATATAAATTTAATTAAATCAAAAACACTTAATGAGGACTAGCTCTATCGGTTTTTAGTTTGGAGTTTAATTTTTCAACTTTCTACCCAAAATTTCCCTTCCTTTACTTTAGAGGGTCGGGGTTTTTTTTGTTCCTATGGATACTGTTTTATTTAAAACAAAGATACAAGATCACCCCACAGATAAAAAAACTAGATTTCTTAACAGAAGCGTGCCCCCGGCTTGAGGGGGGCTCGAGCTTCCCAACCGTAGTTTAGGGAAGCTCCGAGATCTACGCGATCTGGAGAGAAAATAAATGGGGGTGGGGGGTTTGTGACCAGTTAAACTTTGTCAGCAAAGGAAAATTAAGCGCAACAATCCTTATGTTTGGGCCTCCCTAGAGTCAAAATTGATGTTCATGCAGTCTTGGAAGTGGCCTAAGTCCTAAAGATTGTGGAGGTTCCAAATCTCCAAGTTTCACACGTGGTTCCATTGAGGTGTTGCACAGTGGCTAGACATTAACTAACCCATTATAAATAAAAGGTGATTTTTGTGACAGTAGCCTATGTAATGGATAAGATAACTTTAATCTAGGCCTATTTATTTATTTTATTGGACTATCACGTTTACAATAGAAAAAATATAAATGATCAAGTTTACAAATATCAATTAAAAAAGCTTCTAGATGTATATTTAAAGGTAAAAAAATTGCCTCCCAAGGGTTGGGGGGGACCTTCCCCCCAAAACCCCCACCCTTGAGCCCTCCCTACTTGGCAATCCTGCATAAGCTACTGTTTCTTAATGTTAATTGTTAAAATTATTTGAAACTATCACAAAATATCTTACAAAAAGGAAAACACTATTCAAACATGGACTAAATATTTTAAACAGCATGGGTAGTAAATAATATTACTTGAAATTTTTTGCATTTTAGAGCAAAAACAAAAATAAAAAAATTATAACTATTCTCAATGAAAAATTTCTCTTCGAAAACCGTTTGTGATGTCAGTCATAACAAACCCTCGTGGTACAATGAGGGAAACTATTGGTCGTTGAGTGTTGGAGGAAATGGCTTCAACAGACACACCCAACAATTTAAGTCAACCATCTAATGATGGTTGACTTAAATTGAAAATCGAAGATATATATTTTTTTAAATACTACATATGATGTGTGTTTTCAGAAAACTGTTCAGGTGAAACAGTATTAAATATGGAGGGGGTGAAATAATAATAGCTTACAAATCTCCACAAGTTAAGTTTTAATTAAGAAGTATGCTTTTCTTAATGTGAGCCTTGTTCAAATTATTGTTTAAAAATATTTATTTATTTCTAAAATTAAATTCTAAACTATTGAGAAAAATGCCAAAGATACATTATTTTTAAAAACAGAGAGGTAAACTTAAAAAAAAAAATATTTTGGGCATAATCATGGAAGCTAAATGATAATTAATAAAAAAAAAGTTGAAATTCAATAACTTATGTATCTTTTTTTTGGTTGGATTTACAATATCTTATTATAGTTGGATTTACAAAAAACAAATTAAATTGGTTGAACCAAATAACCTTTATTTCAAAAGGGGGAAAATAATTTTAACTCATAAAGCAAAAAAGAGATCTTTTTATATATATAAATATAAATAACTAAAAAATAGTATATCACATGAGTTAAACATTTTTATTTAGCCTTCTAGAAAATGTTTGTTGTTTAAAGTTAATTAATTGTTAGTATAATTTCTTGTTTAATTACTTAATCATTCATTATTCAAGAATGCAATGCAGTTTTAAAAGTGTTTTCTGTGTATTATCTTTATTTACGAAACACTCAATCCACCCTGAAAGTCTTGCTTTATAGATTATACTATGACCCTATTTCATAAGCTCTACCATAGTGTATTAGTGCAAGGCAACCTTACCTTATTATGGTTGGATTGAGTGACTTGGATTCCATTATAATTAGTCTCAAGCAAGAGTGAACTAAATTTTTCAAGATGTTTTTCATACACTTTTTTTTATTTCCCAATAATTGTTTTCCTTATGTTTAACTCCATTAGACAGTTTGACTATAGCGCCACTTTGGAATTAATTCGTTAGCAAAAATAATTGATATGAATAAACACAGTTTATTAATTTAAATAAAACTTCTTAATAAAAATTAATCATTATTATTTAAAATAGATAACAATTTTAAATATATTTTAAATTACTTTCATTTCTAATACCTATACTTATTGAACAGTCTATTTTTCCTTGATAATTTTTGTAAAGGTTTTTCATGATTATTAATTGAGTTTGCTTTGTTTCTTTTTGGTAACTTAGCTTAAATTTTCCTCAACATATTTACCTTGTTAATGTAATATATTTTTCATAAAGACTGTACTGACATAAAATATATTACTGATGGTTTTCTGGAAGCAGAAATAAATTGTGTACATCACATTGTTGGTTATGTCAAATAGAATATACACCTGTAGGTTATACATGTACATTAGATCCTTGGTAGTCCAAATGTTTGGTAATCCAAACGCACCTTAAGTAAAATAGGCCAAAATACAGATGTATGAAATGCAGAAAACATGAAGCATCACTTTTTAAAATGATCGTTTTCGCGAGCAAAGCGAGTGAGCCCACTCAACGTCTATACTCTACATGTCACTTGAGTGGGGAGAACATAACCTTGCCATAATCACGCTGCTCCAGTTATCGTTTCTCAATCAGTCTGGCTTGGTTTGCTATTGTGAGTGGATTGATATTTTGTATTCCAATTTTCTAATTGTTTTTAATCGATTTGTGCATATGTGTTGTGTGTACATACTTGTTAATTAGAATTAATTGATAATCCAAACCATCCCAGTCCCAATTAGTTTGGATTATCAAGGTTCTAATTTTTTTTCTTGAGGACTAGCTTCATTTTATGATCCTCATTGATTTTAATATTTGAAATAAGTACATTTGAGAAGTGATTGGCCCATGCATTTTAGGTATTCTATTACATATATAACCACCCCATTGTATAGTGGTCAGCACACCTGGCTACCAACCTTGGAGACCCGGCTGGTAAAATGGTTAATTTTTTCTGAAAAGGGAACTATTCCACTGGTCACTATGGTCTGATTAGCTAGATTTAAGTTAAGAGTTTATTCTGGCTCCACACCCTCATATTCACAAATCACCATCACCTCATCTCATTGGGACATGGAAATAATATACGACTAGTACATTTGGGTGTCCCCTGGGCAACTATGTATAAGTAGAGGATAATCTTCCCACCATCTGGGCTAAGAATGATGTATCCCGAATAACGCATTAATAAACATTTATATATATATATATATATTATATATGCATTGGTGGTTGAATGGTATATGGCGTCCCATTGGATCGGATTGCTAATGACCGGGAAGGTCGGAACTCAAATCTCAGGCAGGTATAGTTATATTGGTCTTTCCTAAATGATTTCTCACAATCTTAAACTAAACATCTAGTCAAAGATTAGATTTTGCTATCTGACGTTTATTTTCATATTACATATGTTCGCTTTGAATACAACTAATTTTACAATATATGATCTTACCTGTTATTCATTGTCCCAAAATATGTATTATTTTTGTTGTAATCACTTAGTAATTTGGTTCTGGTTCACATATGTTACAGTCTGCGTCTTTTGGCACCATAGAAAGCCCCAGCTATAAAACTTGTGCAAATGTTTTGGACAATGGCGCAGAACCTTTCAGTATGCAGCAAACATCCACAACTATCGATTTTTCAGTTATCTAGTGACTTAGATGTCGACTCCAGCTTCAAGTAACTACTTACAAATTAAGTTTTATATTATTGAGTTAGAAATTAATAAAGATAAGATCAAGTTTGTTGTTTCTCTTGACAGATTTAAATGACGAATAAATATGGGAGAGCTTTAAAAAAATCCCAAGGGCGGTCCTTAAACTACGTACACACATTGTAGTAGGGGTGGTAGTGGGGTGGTAGTGCTTGGCGTAACAAGCATGAAAGGGGGATGGGGAGTCAGATAATACATGATATCACATTACAATTAAGTGTATTGGGCAGCATTCTGTTTTAAAAAACCCTGACTGTGCACACATATAAACAAACTACAAATTTGATAAAGTGTTCACATTTAGAGATAAAGCAACTTGAAAAAATCTCTTCAATATTGTTAACAGTACATTTGAAGAGATTCATATTTCTTGTATGTTTAGTATTTTTGTAAAACTAATATATTACAGGATTTCTTTAATGCCAAGAGCAGGATTTCTCAAATATATTGGCAGCAGCCCTGATTCAAATCATCTTTACATAGGGTGTTTACCATCCGGTAAAACTGGAATTAGCTGGTAATTTTAAGTGGTCAGGAAAAAGGGAATAAGTCTGGAAATTGGTAAATTTTCAAAAAAAAAAAAAACTAGATTCAAAAATGAGGTGGCCCAATGGCTAGATAATTTTATAATAAAGGAAATTGATAAAACTAAAGAAAAAGGAAAAATAAACTACTAAGAATAAATTTGATGAAGAAAGCCCACCTAGGGAAAGAGGAAAGATGTGGGAAGAATCCAATGCACAAAGGTGACATCTTCTTCCTTTCTTCTGTCTTCTATAGTAGAAGTA
Source organism: Timema cristinae (assembly GCA_039000515.1). Classification (NCBI taxonomy): domain Eukaryota; kingdom Metazoa; phylum Arthropoda; class Insecta; order Phasmatodea; family Timematidae; genus Timema; species Timema cristinae. The sequence goes on from JBCFYV010009882.1 coordinate 32,554,860, forward strand.
GTCACACACACATTTTAAACACAAATATTAATAATTTTCGGCATTGTTGCCTTTATCAAACACAAAGTAGAAGAGAGTACAAATAACACAAACAATGGATTACTCCATTTTGAATTTTGAATTAAAATGTTAGAAACAAATTGTGCCAACTGTATTTGGGAGTAGAGATAAATTCCTTGGTTGTGGTTAATATTTATAGAAAACTGATGATGATGATAATAATAATAGACAAGAGAAAAAAGAAAATAATAATAATAATAATGTTAAATTTGGAAAATAATAAATAGAGAAATAAACTATCTTCTGTTGAGGCCTGGTGGTAATCTTGATTTGGTGATCCATTGGTGGGCCAGTTCCCACTGTCTAAGTTGAGAACTGTTGCACTGTTCGGGAATTGCTCTTAATATTTTGGTGGGGTAGCGGGTTTGAAAGTCCTGGTTGTGGGTACTAGCATAGATGGGTACAGGCTTGTCCGGATCTTTGTGGTTTGTGTCAAGCTATGATTGTTCATTCGCTGTCTGAGAGAACCTGTAGTGAGGCCTATATATTCTGCATCACATGATTTGCAGATGCATGATGCATGATGCAGAATATATAGGCCTCACTACAGGTTCTCTCAGACAGCGAATGGACAATCATCGTTTTGACACAAACCACAAAGATCCGGACAAGCCTGTACCCATCCATGCTAGTACCCACAACCAGGACTTTCAAACCCTGCTACACCACCAAAATATTAAGAGCATTTCCCAAACAGTGCAACAGTTCTCAACTTAGACAGTGGGAAACTGGCCCACCAATGGATCACCAAATCAAGATTACCACCAGGCCTCAACAGAAGATAGTTTATTTCTATATTATTATTTTCCAAATTTAACATTATTATTATTATTATTATTTTCTTTTTTCTCTTGTCTATTATTATTATCATCATCATCAGTTTTCTATAAATATTAACCACAACCAAGGAATTTATCTCTACTCCCAAAAACAGTTGGCACAATTTGTTTCTAACAGTTTAATTCAAAATTCAAAAAGGAGTAATCCATTGTTTGTGTTATTTGTACTCTCTTCTTCTTTGTGTTTGATAAGGCAACAATGCCGAAATATTATTATATTTGTGTTTAAAATGTGTGTGTGACTACTTCTACTATAGAAGACGGAAGAAAGGAAGAAGATGTCACCCTTTTTGCATTGGATTCTCCCCACATCTTTCCTCTTTCCCTAGGTGGGCTTTCTTCATCAAATTTATTCTTAGTAGTTTATTTTTTCCTTTTTTTTAGTTTTATCAATTTCCTTTATTATAAAAAAAATCCGAGGAAATTTTGTTTTAAATTAGAATATGAAAAATAGTGATCAATAAATCAGTAAATTACAATGGGTTTCAAACTGTCTTTTTACTCTATTTCTTTCATTTCTAAGTATTGATAAACATCACAAACAAAATGTCTACTCTCAATTTTTCATCAAAATGGCTTTAAAGGTTCCACACTGATGTGTAAATTCTAATTTTTTTATTATATCGCCATAACTCTTTGAGATATGAAATTACTTATCATTGCAAATATGTAGGTTTAGTTATAATAAGAATCCTTTATTTGAAATATTTGTTTATAAAAACAATAGTTTTAGAACTATACGCAAGGATATATATATTTTAACTTTTCAAACACAAAAGGGTCAAGTATTGCGACTGTCAAAGAATTCTAACCCGAGATGTTAATGGATGTCGAATTTTCATGACCTCCTGAACCCTAAAAAGTGGGTTTTGCAATGCCATCTATCTGTGTTTCTTCCTTACCTTAAAATTAAGAGTTGCTTATTAAGGGGTGAAAAGAGAAAAAATCGATTACTCAAATCGGCTTAGGAATTTGATTAGAATTCGTATCCAGGCATTGATTAAGATTATAAACAAAATGGCTATTTTCATTTCCTCATGAAAATTACTTTTAGAGTACTTTACAGAAGCGGAAATTTTTATATCTCCACAACCATTTAAGATACTAAATAACTTATCATTGCAAAATTGTATTACTATTAAAAATTTAAAAAACTTTTATTTGAATTATATTTTATAGTTCATCAACTCAATAGTTAATATTTACCTTTTTTATTGGTCAAAATTTATAAATGAGGAATTTAATAACGATTACGATGACCTGAAGATGTGCAACCCCCAATAAAATTAAAAGATTTTAACCTAAAGTCGAATATTATTATAAAGTTTTGACCCTTGTGGACCCAATATTGATCTTTTTGTTGTTCCAAATTTACTAGTGAGGAATTTAGTTCTTTAAAATGAAAATTTAAAAACCGGGATCAAATAATGTTTTACGTAAGATAGCACAATTGTGCTCAGGTTTGCTAGTGTATATATATATTCATTTTCATATATATTACGAGTTTTGAGTAAATATCTCCGTTTTTAAACAATGGAGTGAGAAAGTTCGTTTTGGAGTTCCATACCATTTATTTGATTGTAGTTGTGAAATATATTTTATAATTTTCTATTTCCTAGTAGACTATGTTAATACACATAAAACAAAGTTTATTTAAATTTTAAAACTTTTATTATTCATGAAAAAGATTAATAAAAATGAGGGGCGGGGTACAAAAAGGTGTGGTATACTTTTAGTCTGGAATTTCAGGAAATGATTAGGAATTGTTAGGGATTTCATTAGGTAAGCTGAGTAGACACCATGTTAAATGATTTATACCAACTTTTTTTCCTTCTCTAGTTCCTATCTATTATGAAAATTTATTGTTTTTACTCCTCTATTGAGTTTATTTTGTGAAAAGCTCATATTCATATATGTTTTTTATATTAGCTTTTTAAAGTGCTAGTCCATAGTTGGTTTAAAGTTGGTGGGCTGATCTCTATTTTGGTAATTTGATACACTCTCTATTCAATAAAGTATACTTTGACATATGACTTTGAAACCTCCTTAGATAACATTTGAAACTTAAATCCAAGCTTTACATCAATATTTTAAATTTTGAGGTGGCTGTAGTTAACATAAATAAGACACTTAATGTTACATGTTTATATTAATTAAAAATGATAACTATATATCAACAAGATAACTTATGGAATGCATTGTTTTGGGCTCTGAATACTACTATAAGCATTTACATTTTGGTTCCTCTTACTTATACCATTTTAAGTTACTTTGTGACAATTTTCTAGGAGAAACTACTTACCATGTACTGTTTGTCAAGCATCAGGGGTGTGTTCATAAACATTGACTTTGATTAGGGGTAATCCCAAAATTTTAAAAATATACATTTTAAAAACTATTATTAATCTCTCATCAGGTTGAGGAACAATATAAGGGAAACAATATTTTATTACAAAATATACCTTATTAAAATAATGTCTCCAAGGTGTTAAGATAACATTAAATACCATGTTCATCATAATAAAAATAAATAAATGGTGACATGATGATGATGATGATCCGTTTCCAGCCTGTGGCTAGGTCAGTTTAATAAATGCCTTCATCTTCCTTTTTCCTACCACCATTCTTCCTCCTTCATTGCTTTCATTCTTTTCTTCTCACTTGCAGAATTTCTGTTATATGCTCGCTCATCTCATCTCTTTCTTGGTCTCCCTTGCAATCTTTTTCATATGAATAAAAGACTGATGGGAGGGTTACAAAACTAATGTTTTTCAAACAATAAATATTTGTTATTATTGTCATAAATGAATAAATTAAAAAGGCTTACATTGATATTGAATTTAGTAGTTGGGTCACTCATATAAAATCACTCACCCAGAAAAAAATTATTTGCATGACCGGTTTTTAATTTCTACACAAATGTTCCTACATATTCCAGTCATTAAAAAAACTTTGTATCTGGTTTGGCCATTTTTCCAAGATGGGTGAAGATAAATTTTATAAATTTTTATGTTCACAGGAAATTAAATATCTTGGGAACTAAAAGCGGCATATACTTGGAACATAAAGCATTTTATGCTCATAAAGTAGAATACATCATATGTCATATGTTTTTGTCCAACTTCAGGCCTTAATATCTCAAGTGGAATGATTAATAAATCCCCAAAAGCTATAAATGTTTGTGGTATACCCAAAAAATGTATACCTTTACTGGAAGTAGTCATTGTACAATTGTGGTTTTTTAATTGCAGAGTTTGTAAATGATCTGATGGCTCCTTCCTGTAGGTGTGGTAATCTACAGGGGCGTGAGTTTAATCATGACCTTTGATATGGAACCCTTGATGTCTCTATCGACATCAGGAAATATGTTTCTTGGACCTAGAGGCTTGAAGAACTTAACATACAGATCTTCATTTTCACAACTGATATTTTCATTTACAAAAAGCAACCACAGTTCATCATAAATAAAGTCTATGTAGTCACCACATTTAAAGTCAGAACAGTAGAATCTAGATTGGGTTTTTTGCTTCTTGGAGTTCAACACCTTAGTTCAGTCGGTAGCGTATCTGTCTACTGAGTTAAGGGTCACGAGTTTGATTCTTGACATGGCCCAAAAAATGTATCATTGGTGAAATTTGGATTTTACCTTTTTCGCAGTGATGAATTAATGGCTAGGGGGCTGTGTGTTTTGTGTGTGTGTGTGTGTGTGCGCGCGCGTGCTAGATTTAAGTTTGTTTATAAGCTGTGTCCTGATATAATCAGTAAGTTCATAAAGTACACGTTAAATATATTTAATAAATGAGAATGCTATTGGGAGGTCTTCATATTTTTAAAAAATGCGGATATTTGGTAACATCTTTCTATAGATTGTTTGGAGATAATTTTTTCTAAAAAATTTTTCAGGTTTAATAGACAAGTTACTATTCCCCCCCCCCCCCCTT